>JABCKT010006760.1:0-19442 GCA_018858115.1 Tephrocybe rancida | reverse complement strand
TGATGGATGCCTTATATGGACACATCAAGTGTTGGTATCACCATATTATGGCCTCTGCCACTGTCATTATATAAATGTGCATGCCCAGGCAATCTTGCCTCTGGGACAGAGGTGCCAGAAAGGGTTGGTTAGGGTTGTTTGTGCATGGCACAGCCATGCTGTTAGGTCTTGGTTTGGTTAGATTTAGGGTTGTCTTGGCTCAGGATATATATAGGGCTCCAAAGGGAGCCCCATTAAATGCAAAAATCATGTGACTTGCATCATAATGCGGGTCATGTGACCTACATTATAATGTGGGGTCATGTGATGATATATATTTATAGTGTACAGGACAATATATGTGAGAGAGCCCACATTATAATGCAGGATCATGTGATGATATATATTTATAGTGTACAGGGCAATATATGTGAGAGAGCCCACATTATAATGTGGGGTACATCATAATGTGGGATAGTGCTAGTATAGTGGGTATGTACCCACATTATGATTTAGTCAGGGCCCTTGTGAGTTGGGGGCAGCATTTTAACATAGGAAACTGGAATTTCCTGCCCACATTATAATTTAGTTACATGGACACCTCTCAACTCTCGACATTGGCACTATTTTTATTATATATTAATGAGAATAACCTGGACTTGAGTTGTCCAGGACTCTGTTCAAGTCCATTCGGAGTCCGCTCAAGTCTGGTCAGACTTCATGATTGTCCACTTGTCCTGTCAAGTCCATTGGACTCCACTCGGACAAAAGTCCACTGGACTTTCAGTGGACTCCAGTGGACTCCACCTGGATAGTGGGTGGACAGGACAAGCCAAATTCTGGGATTTGGCTGGGGAAAAAGTCTGGACGGAGTCCACTCAGTCCAACCAGAGTCCAGTGGACCTTGAGCAGAAAAGGGGGGGGAGTGTAAAGTCCTCTCCATTTGGTGGGGGTTGATTAACATCACTGAGGGCTGTCATGTCATACCTCCCCATTACGCTCATAGCGCCCATGCTTGCAATTACTGTCATACAGGTAGTGTTTTAAGGTTGGGTTGGGTCAGGTCTTTCACCCGTTTTTTCAGCGACCACAACTGCAACTGGTCACTGGGAATGCCCAAATGTAGCGACTGCAACTGCAACCGGTTGCAACCCAGTCAGGTTGCGATCAGTCTTGACCGGTCTTTTTCTGGTTGCAACCAGTTGCAACCATGTAAATATACATATTGTGCAGTATTGTAGCATGTAGATATACCTCCTACCTTCATTTGCAGCCTGGCATGTCTTGAATCGGGCATGAACTGACAGAGATATGCTCAAAACAGTGGGGAGCATACAAATTGACCGCATCCAGGATCGTTTTGGTCATAGCTCGCTCAGTTCTTGTCCGATTTGGACGTGCCAGGGATGGATTTGAAGGGGCTCGAGTACATCTATACGCACAGCGGTTGCGACCGGTCGCAACCGGTCGGAGGCGGTCGCAATACTTCGTTGAAATCCTAGCAACTGCAACTTGAAGTCAGGTCTTTTCCAGTTGCAGTCCAGTCAGGTTGCAGTCTTTTCCAGTTGCTGCAACCCAACCTTAAAACACTACATACAGCTGATATCAACACAGGCGCTTCATTAGCAATGTGACAATTTCCCATTTGGGAGGCGAGTTCAATGAGCTTTGTCCTTGTTCACACATGTCAGGCTTCAACGACACACCATGCGACAACAGACCCCAGGCTTTGACAACCCACCCACACACACAACCCACACACACACGCAACCCACACACACACACGGGCACCGGCTTCAATGACATACCATGCAACAATGGGCCTCTCTGGCTTTGATGACACACTATGCAATGATAGGACCCAGGTTTTGACGACACACACCATGGGCACCAGCTTTGACAACACACACTGTTGTCAACTACGATGGTCTTTGGGGAGTATGAGAAGGTGTGGACTACCATTCATGATCTTTACAACAGCCTGACAATAAGTAGGTTGTGGGGTTCTGGCGGCATCTGCATTCAGTCGTCGAATTGCATGCAGTACCAATGAAGGGACTGTAATTCATTCACCTCAGGCACTACAAGGTCTTTCAAGACGGTATAAGTAGATATGCAGAGCTGTATTGGCAGCAATCGTAGCACTATACAGGTATAAGTATACACTCACTGGTAGGTAGTTACAGCATTCCATGGCTGTATTGCCTATGTATGCTTAGTTATTTAAAAAGTACATATGAGGTTCAAAATAAAGTAAATCTTCAAGTAGAGTGGTTTGCTGACAGAAATGACATCAAGAGGCACAAAATGTATTGAAGTGACACAGACACACAAGTATGTACATGAAAAAACATAACATTCTGAATAACTTTCCATGAACATGGTCAAGTTCAATTATTGAAGTTTGTAAGGGTAAATAGACTACTCTGTTATGCTCCTGCATACTCTGAATGTCCTTATCTTTTTTTGCCCGAGCTCTAGAATGTCGTCAATGACCAAAAGCGTGGTGGATTTGTGATTGTCACCTTATATGGTGAATTGCCATTTCTGGATGTATTTCAAGATTTCATGATTACTTTACCAATAAGGAACATATCAACAAAGTTTAGGCTGGATTGTAAGCTTAGTATATAATATAGCTCAATTCATAGTCTATGACTTCTGATCTACTGTATAACAACTCTTCAGAATGCCTTTGACAATGATGAACATGTGTGAGAACTTATTCGGCAAATGCTGACCACTGCATCATCGCCGTTTGTTCACTATTGAACATGTCATTCACCACCATAGTTGCCCCAATCCTGCACACTACTCTGTCGCAACGGCCTCCAAAACCTTACAGGGTATGTTTCTCATTGTTATACTTTGTCTTTATAAGATAAATCCTCACTAATGGTGCTCTTTATATGTTAGACAGGGTTTTCTTATTCTTTTCAAACCTCTTGCCCCCCTGGACCTTGAACTGACTCCTCCCCTGCACCAGGCACAACAAGAGGCTCCATTATAGGTGATATAGTGGTAAGGGACGGCTGGGGGATCTGATTAATGGGATTCCCACAAGGTACGAGCTTGCTATGCTCGACCTGTTGCCTCACTGACTTTCCACATCTGTTTCACCACCCCAGCAGCCTTGTTCTTCTCAAACTCTCTGCTCTACTCCCACAGGGCCACCAGCCTCGTTGGTGGGTACCTCCTGCCACTTCCAACAAATGCTTGATGCTGTGTTGTGGTGTCTGACCCAACCTAGGCCCTTACACAGCCCCTCTTTTCCCTGTAGTGCCCACCCACATACGTCACCCTCTCCCGCATGGGCCCCTGGTGTGGTAAAATTGAGGGAAGGCCAGGGGACCTGAGTAGTGGGATGCCTGTGAGGTACGTAGCTGTGATAATTGAACATTTAACCAACTGACCCACCCATTTGGTCCCCTCTGCCAGTAGCCTTATCACCTCCCACTCTCACTTCCCTGTTCCATCGTCAGCTTCCCCAAATGCATGCTGATTTATTGCTCAGATGGAGGCTCGCAGAGTGACACACTCCTGCTGCCAGCCCCTCCTAACATACTTAGCTGGTAAGTCACGCACACCAGGCCTGTCTATACCGGCCCCCTGTCTTTGAAGACTCAAGCCATGGGACTTCAGACAGGGATTGATTGACTGTGCAAGACCCCGCCACGTCATGCATCCTGCACCATGTGCCCGAAGTACAACGAACCTGCATGCTCAGGTGACTGCAACACCCAGCTCTGCAGCAAGGTAGTCGCTCCTCCCCAATGTCAGCAGTGCCCGTGTACACAGCCGTTGCTATGCAGCTGGTAGCGTTTCAGGCTCTTCGAAGCAAATGGGGCTGGAAATACACACTGGAGCAACCCGTTTGAACAGCAACACCCTGGGATTGGGGTGTGACACCCTTAAGGCTCATGCATGACAGACAAATAAAGTGCTGAGTCTGAGTAGCTGAGCAAGCAAGCAAGGAGCCAGGTGCCACCCAAAGATAGAGCAGAGAAGGGAGGAATGATATCACAAGGAGGGCATGTGCGTATGCAAGCGAGGGCACACCGCAAGCTGGAATGATTGGAACAAAGAGATTGGGGCACAAGCAGGACGGCCATACAGATGTGATGCCGGTGAGATATGCAGAGGGCAATGGGTGCAGACCAATGGGTACAGACAGTGAATGGGTATGCTGGGTAATGAGCGCAGGGCATCCAAAATAACAGTAATAATTTTTCCATATTATGTATAGTAGGTGCACTATACTGTGTAAGGTGTGTACTGTCATATAAGACTCTATGGACTGATGGTTTGCATGGCTCTCTTTTGGAGCATGTGCATAGCACCCTAAGGTTGTGTGTTCGATTCTCTCTGTTCACCATGTTTATTAAGTAATCATTGTCTCCTGAAATGGGAGTGTGGCAGAGTTCTGAGGTGCGGCATTCTGGCAGTGTGTACTTCCCATCACAGGGCTCCTTCCTAAATGGGTCATGGGCAGTTTGCAGGTCTGATGATCTCAGTCTGATGGGCAATTACCATGTTTGATGACATCAGACAGCTGATACAGGTGCTGCACAAAACCAGTCAGAAAACCATGCTATTAATGTATCTGTTATAGCATATAATAAGTAGGGTTAAGATACAAGTCAGCTTTTGGTTGTTAATCTATATTGGTTGTGCCTTTTGCAATTTGACATCACAAACACACATAATTCACTACTCCTGACTCTGCATGTCATCGCTGGGGTCTTCTTCTTATTGAGGTCAGCATCCTCAGGGTGTTGAGTAGACCCAGATGCAGGCTCATTTACATTGAGATCTTCCATGTTGTCTCCACCTTCTTCAAAAGGCAGCAAATTGTCCATGAATGGCAGAGCTGGGTCCTCCATGGGTGCAGGCATCTCCCTCTTTCACTTCTTGGCCACTGTGTCCTGAGGTCCCGGCTGCAGAGCATTGCAAAGGCGAACCAACATGCCAGTTAAAAGAGGGACTTGAACCTGTTAGCTGAGTAATGGATGCATTAAGGCAAGGCTCACCTGGGCACCATGATAATAGCAGGTCACAGCTGCATGGGTAGAGCAACCTGTACAACTGTCTGAAGGCAGAAGCTCAAGATGGAGTCCTGCAGCAAAAAGGAGATGATTTCTTGGTGGGTGGTGAAAAAAAACAATGACAAACAGGCTGCAGGCACAGAACCTGGCTGACATAAGGCAGACAAAAGACAAATTTGAAGACAGGCAGACATAGACTCCAGTGTTGGTGCTGTGTGCACTGTGTATTAAGTGAGGGGAGAGAAGACCTGTGTTCACTGTAGAGTGTACTAGTAATGACTACAAAAACCAGGAAGGTTCAAAAAGGTTCAAGAAGATTCAATATGATTCATGTGACCATGAGAGATCTGCAGTGGAATTGGCAGGGATGAAGCACATTCATCTGCACAAAGAACCCTCCCTCTTACTTACATAAGAGAGTCAGGGACACTCATTGTGACCAATTGCGACTGGAAAAAGACCAGTCAAGACCGGTCACAACCTGACCAGGTTGCAACCAGTTGCAACCGGTTGCAGTTGCAGTCACTACATTTGGGCATTTCCAGCAACCGGTTGCAGTTGCAGTTGCTGAAAAAACGGGTGAAAGACCCAACCCAACCCAACTTTAAAACACTAGTTCTTGCACCTCTCTACCAGCTGACCAGAGGTTCTTCCTATTCAAGGTCATAGGACTTTTACCACTCGTTAATATCACCTCATGTCTCAGGGTATCTGCCATGAGGATTCTTTGCACACTGTGACAAACGAAAGTGAGGCTGTATTTGGAAGAAGTGCGATCTGATCTGATCCAATCTCAGTGAAACCCTTCTGGTCAAGATCATCTACGGCCTGTCAGTTGGAACCTCAGTGTCCATAGAACAATGGCGAAAGTTCAAGAATGAGCACAAGCAAAGTGCGAGTCTATATACAAGCAGAAACTATGGCGGGGAGCGCTTTGACAGCCATCGGGACCGGCAGGGGCTTGACTGTATCACTTGTATATGTTCTGAAGCTTGACTTGCTACATCCAATAGGCACACTGCTTGTTTTGGATAGCATGGCCAGTTATCCATCCTGTCCAGATGCTGTTGCTATACTTATGTGCTTGCACAGTCACGTGAGAGTCACCTTGTTACTTGATGTGACTACGTTACAAATTCTTTCAGCGACCATAAGCTACATGCCCTTCAGCAGCTGTAAGCATCAACTTTGAGCCCCCCTATTGTATAATTTCGAAGCTCTTTATAATTTCAAACTTGGACTCAAATCTTACTTATATTCTTATACCTCTTAGATCCATATACACTACATACAAATGAATAATTATATGGTCTCTGATCCCCTGAATACCTTGTCTAAGAGCCGGAATCTTGTCCTCAAGTGTCAAAATGGCAGCTTTGATGGAATTGTCACAACAAAGTAACGACATGTGATGCAGGACGCGTATGGATGTTTTAATTAGACTAGTGATGCCAAACAAAAAGTATAGGGCGAAGGTTGAGCGAAAGGTAACAAAATTTTCACTCTATAGGTATATGGTAGCAGCCCAAGTGCAACGTTCAAACAGAGCCCGATGATGTATTCGCCCTATGCTTGAACAGACACTGATCAGACTGAAAAATGTTACAAAGCCAAGAACGTGCAAAATATGGGCATTGTTCCGGGGGTTACAAGGAACGTTAATATTCAGTGACTAGTTCGTTATGCAGTCCAATATCAAATTCTTCATACTACTGGCGCATACTGATGCCGTGGAACCTTTTCGTTCGGCCACGTTTGATCAGAGGTCCAATCTACGAGCAAATAGGATTAGCCACTAACTAGGACTTAGGAGTCTGAGGAGCGCCTTACTTGGATCTGGAGCCAAAGGTGCCCGCCGCGACGGAGCCCGCATTGCTCTTCTTCGACGGTACCAGAGGAACGCCGCGACGGCGAGAGCGATAAATACGAGGGCGCCAATCACGCCACCGGCAATGGCGCCTGCGTGGCCTCCTGAGGATGCGGAGGTCGCTTGTGGGAGGGTTGTGGGGGCGCCAGAGGCAGGCGCGGAAAATATGGAGAGGGACGAAGAAGGGAAGGCATTTGTTCCTTGGGCTGGTGGATGAAGAAAATCAGTTGATATTCGTCGTTGCAAATGCAAAGAACTCACATGATGTCGAGTTGACTCTGAAGTAGTCAAGGTAGAATGTGGATGCGCCTGATACTGCGGTGACAATGAGAGTGTGGTTCCCATCCTTGAGACGGGGGGATTGGTAGAAGAGTTGTTGGTACAAGGGTGTGTCCCCGCGGTTCGATCGCGTGACGGTTACAGGGCTGCTGCCATCGAGCGTATAGGCCGACACACGGGAAACAGTTGAGTTCGGAATGGTGCCGTAGACAGCGATTCCAGTGCCAGAAAACCGCAACGTTGCTGTCGCTCCCAACCCCTCTGTCCCGTGTGTAGTGATATCATTTTCCTTGGACATCCCTGCGACGAACCACGGGCCACCGTATTCGATCGTCGGGTTGGAATCGTCAATTATAATGCCCAAGTCGGCTGAGCTAGGACTTGAAGGCGTTGCTACTGTAGTGGTCACCACAGCATCTGTCGGTGCTGGCTCTCCTGCATAAGAGGTTACAGTAACGACGGTATCGGAAGATATATTTGAGTTTGTGAGTGTGGAAGTAGCCGCTGGCGTTTCGGTGGCTGTTTGTGGTGTCGGAAGGTTTGCGATAATGGTGCTCGAACCCGCAGGCCTAGCGGAAGGGCTGACCGCCAAGTAATCTATCCAGAAATAGGAATCGGGGACATAAGAAGTAATGACGAGCTTGTGATGCTGGTGTTCGAGGTTCACGGATTGGAAAAATTGTTGTCTGTACTGGGTTTGGGTGGTGAGGGAGGCGGTGAAATTTACAGGAGGTAACCCGTCGATGCTGTAGGAGGATACAGCGGCGTTCTGCACAGCGGGGAGGTGGGCGATAGTGCCATAAACTGCTACTGAGGCACCTGAGAGACTTATTTATAAGAACAAAATGCGTGCGGCTGGACGATGGAACAGGGCGCACCAACAAAGGTAAATGTGGCTGATGCACCAGCTTCCTGCGTGCCATGTGTAGTACTTCCAAATTCTTGCGATACTCCACCAGTCACCCAGTTGCCGATGTAATGGATCTGGGGACTGGTATCGTCGTACGGTATTGGGTCGGACATTTCACGCCAATTCTTCAGAAACAGAGAGCGTCGGTCGCTCCTGTTGAGTATGGCTCTAAAAAGCAAAAGAGAGTGGGCAGTGAGAAGCTAGGAAGGTTATGAGGGGAAGGAACAGAAGAACTTGATGGGCGTACCAAGGGGCACTACTACCTGTCAATTCAAGGGGTGCTCTGATATGTTGGAATATGTTCACCCGTGATGCAGGATGAGAAGGTCTTAAAGCTGACAACTTGGCATAAAAGGGCATCTGGTTTCGCATAGCCTGAGGGATACGGAGAAACATTGTATCGTGTATAGCTGGGATATATCGATTGCGCCCAGTTGAGAACAGTTGAGAGCTCGAGGTCGAGAGTAGAGACAACCGGTGTGATGGGAAAACAAATGAAATGGAGATAAATACAAGATTAGATTACGATTAGATCGTCGGCTCAATTTTTTCCTCTTGCCCCCAAAGACTTCCAAGCCATTTCAACTTGCGCGAACTACGCACGGAAAGTCGGCGCGGGTTTTCAGGCAAGGTGAGTCATAGATGTGTAATTGCATATTATTGAGACTCATATCGCAGAGAATGCTTGTTCTTCCAGGTTCATCTGCTATCTCTGGTCCTAAACGAGATGCTCTGCTCAAAAGCATTCAGCTGAGCAGCCCCGATGTCGAGTCCGTCGATGCCATCTGGGCCCATCTCGTCAAGTGCACCACGACCAATTCAGAATCAGAACTCTCCAACACCTCCTCTGCCTCTCGGCAAGCACTTGATCGACTGTTGGCCTACGGAGATGATATCGCTCTGAAAGGAACCAAAGAACAATTATCGCGACGTGAAAATGTCGCATTCATTACACCAAGACCAGGATCAGTTTCTCCTTGGTCGAGCAAGGCAACCAACATTGCCGCACTTTGCAATCTCGGCTCACATATCGAACGTCTCGAGCGCGGTCTCGTGTTTGCCTTCACCACTAAAACATCCTCCACACTCCAGGAAAACCTTCCCAAGTTCGCGAATTCTATCCACGATCGTATGACTCAGGTCTACCAAACTTCACCCCCTGATGAACACACCATCTTCGCTAAAAACGATCCTCGTCCTCTCCGCACCGTCGACCTCAAGACCTCTTCTGTGCAGGAGGGCACGCCGAGGGAGAGGCTTATTTCCGCCAACAAGCGCCTTGGACTTGCGCTTGCATCCGATGAGATCGACTATCTGGTCGACGCGTATATTACCGGCCCATCACCTGTCGACCGCAACCCCAGCGATGCCGAACTATTCATGTTCGCACAAGTCAACTCGGAGCACTGCAGACACAAGATCTTCAACGCGTCGTGGACGATCGACGGCGAGGCCCTCGACATGTCTCTGTTCCAGATGATCCGCAACACAGAGAAAATTAGCGGTTCTGGTACCATCTCCGCATACTCCGACAACGCCGCTGTACTACACGGTCACTCCGCAAGGCGGTTCTATGTGTCTCATGAGCCCTCAAAGGGTCCCAACCCTGATCTCTGCCAGCTCTACCAGTCCGTCGAGGAAGAGCTCCCCATCCTAATCAAAGTGGAAACCCACAATCACCCCACCGCAGTCTCGCCATATTCGGGTGCCGCCACGGGCTCAGGTGGTGAGATCCGTGACGAGGGAGCTGTCGGCAGAGGCTCTCGTCCCAAAGCCGGGCTTTCCGGTTTCACCGTGTCCAATCTCCTCATCCCAGGATACGAACAGCCTTGGGAAACGGATTTCGGTCGCCCGACTCACATCGCATCCGCCCTCGACATCATGATCGAAGGTCCACTCGGCGCATCCGCGTATAACAACGAATTCGGGCGTCCCGCCCTCACGGGATACTTCAGGACCTTCTCGGAGAGCATAGCCGTTACCGACGATGGCAAGACCCGCGAAATTAGGGGATACCATAAGCCCATCATGATTGCTGGCGGGTACGGGAACGTGCGTCCTCAGTTCGCGACAAAGGTTGGAATCAACGTGGGGTCGAAGATTGTGGTCCTGGGTGGTCCTGGGCTACTGATTGGGCTCGGAGGAGGTGCGGCATCAAGTCAGGTTTCGGGAGCGAGCTCAGCCGAGCTGGACTTCGCCTCAGTACAGAGGGACAATGCTGAGTTACAGAGGAGGTGTCAGCAGGTCATCGATGCGTGTGTGGCGTTGGACAAAGACACTCCCATCGAGAGTATCCACGATGTTGGTGCCGGCGGCCTGTCGAATGCCCTTCCTGAACTCGTGCACGATTCGGATTTGGGTGGTACCTTCGAGATCCGCGACGTCTTGGTGGCCGACTCTTCCATGTCTCCCATGGAGATCTGGTGCAACGAAAGTCAAGAGCGCTATGTCTTGGCCATCTCAGCCGACAAGGTGGACGTATTCGAGAAGATCGCGAAGCGCGAGCGCTGCCCTTTCTCCATCGTCGGTGTCGCGACTGCGAAGGAGGAGCTTGTCGTCACGGATAGGCTCTTCAACCAGGACGTCATTCGCCTCAAAATGTCTACGCTGTTTGGCAAACCACCCAAGATGTCGAGGCAAGACGTCACCCGCAAGCCTGCCCAGATAACCTTCGACACATCCCTCTCAATATACCTCCCCACTGTCAACTCTTTGTCGGATCGCCTCACCGCTGCTGTCAACCGTGTACTCCGCCTTCCCTCTGTCGGCTCCAAGTCTTTCCTCATCACTATCGGGGACAGGTCAATCACTGGCCTCGTCGCTAGAGATCAGATGGTCGGGCCCTGGCAAGTACCCGTCGCTGACGTCGCTGTGACTCGATCGTCCTATGGCTTCGACGTCGTGGTTGGAGAGGCCATGGCTATGGGCGAGAGAACTCCAGTTGCGCTCCTGAATCCCGCAGCCTCAGCTCGCATGGCTGTTGCCGAGTCCCTGATGAACCTCACGGCCGCTACTGTAGGGTCCATCTCCAAGGTCAAGCTCAGTGCCAATTGGATGTGTGCCGCGTCGAAGGAGGGCGAGGGTGCTGCTCTTTACGAGGCTGTGAAGGCAGTTGGACAAGAGCTTTGCCCGGCTCTGGGTGTTGGTATTCCTGTTGGGAAAGACTCCATGTCGATGTCGATGAAGTGGAGGGAAGGGGAGGAACAGAAGGAGGTCAGCTCACCGTTGTCGCTGATCGTGACCGCCTTCGCCCCAGTCGACAACGTCCACACCACCTGGACCCCCGAACTCCGCACCAACATCGACGAAAGCACCTGTTTGGTCTTCTTTGACCTCGCGGATGGGAAAGAGCGCCTCGGAGGCTCCGCTCTTGCTCAGGTCTTCAAGGAAATCGGGTCAGAGACTCCGGATGTGGAGAACCCGGCAGTACTGAAGGCCTTCTTCGAGGGTTGTCAGAAAGTCAAAACCAGCCATGCTGACCTAGTTTTGGCCTATCACGACCGTTCTGATGGAGGCTTGTTCACCACTATCGCCGAGATGTGCTTCGCTGGTCGCGTTGGCGCTGAGATCTCCCTTGACTCCCTTCACTCTACTCAAGATCCGATCTCGACGCTCTTCAACGAGGAGCTGGGTGCCGTTCTGCAGGTTCGCCAGTCTAGGCTACCTGAACTCCTTGCTGTCTTCGTCGCCGTGGGCTTCCCCTCCACCTCGATCCATGCTATTGGGCGCGTCAACGAATCTCCCAAGGACCAGACCATCACCGCCATCCATGGCGCCCAGCCTCTTATTACCACCACGCGCGCTGAACTGCAAGAGATATGGGCGGAAACCTCCTCTAAGATGCAGGCTCTTCGTGACGACTCCACCTGCGCTGCAGAGGAGTACAGTCTAATCAAAGACGAGTCCAACACCGGCATCTTCTATGATCTTACCTTCTCCTACCAGGCCTCCCGCGAGCTGTTCCGCAAACCCAAGGTCGCTATTCTTCGCGAGCAGGGTGTCAATGGACAAGTCGAGATGGCCTGGGCATTCACCGCTGCAGGCTTCGACGCCGTCGATGTACACATGTCCGACATTCTATCTGGTAGCACCAGCCTCTCTGGCTTCGTTGGCCTCGCTGCCTGCGGTGGTTTCTCCTATGGCGATGTCCTCGGCGCTGGCAAGGGTTGGGCACACTCCGTCCTCCTCAACGATACCGCACGCACAGAGTTTATCCGATTCTTCGAGCGCGAAGACACATTCGCGCTCGGTGTGTGCAATGGCTGTCAATTCCTGAGCCACCTTCGCAAGATCATACCAGGTGCACAGGATTGGCCCGATGTCAAGCCCAACAGGGCAGAACGCTTCGAAGGTCGTGTATCAATGGTAGAGATCGTGGATAACGAGGTCAATCGTTCGTCGGTCTTCTTTAGTGACATGGTCGGCTCCAAGTTGCCTGTGGCCGTGGCGCACGGAGAGGGAAGGGTGGCGTTTGATTCAGATGCAACATACCAACGTCTGGAGGCACAAGGACTGATAGCCGTCCAGTATGTGGATTCGCAGGGGAAGCCCACAGAAATGTACCCGTCGAACCCGAATGGCAGCCCAGGCGGAATTACCGGTTTCCAAACACCAAACGGGCGTGTGCTGGCGTTGATGCCCCATCCTGAACGCGTGACTGCTTTGGCGAGCAACAGCTGGTACCCGCCGTCGTTCCTAGATGCCTGGAAAGGGAGTGGCCCCTGGTTCAGGATGTTCCAGAATGCACGGAAGCACTACAGTTGAAGAACAGAAGGTAAGAATTCTTTTCGACCAGTCTCTGGCAGAAACACTGACATAACCTGGCTCGCAGATAGACTTTGTAGACTTGCACCATTGTATGTACTGAGAAAAAAAAATTGATCAAATACTTGTTAAAATGAGCGGGTCGGCGCGCTCACTCGGGATAGCAGTTGACCCTCGCAATTGCGCGGGGTCATGCACCACTATAGAGTATACTTGAATACAACTGATGTACTACAACTGAGATGTAATGAAAGCAAATACTGTATCTTGCGGTCATACATATGCACGCCCACAATGCTCGCTTGCCTTTCTCTGGACTATGAACTGGATGTGTTCTTTTTCTCGTTTTTATCCCGCTCAAAACACGAGGTATTTTTGATTGCGACTCCAGCACTTACAATTGTGCGTACAGGTTACTAATTGTATGGGCCACAAAATCTGATTAAGATGGCTATCGAAAATAAAGTTCTAGAAGTCAATCATGTAGGTACGAAATTCTACACGATTCGATTCCGCCTCCACCCTCCCGACAACGCACTGCCAGCCCTTTCTCACAGTGGCGCCACCCCAATTCAACGCCGTAGCGATTCAGCGACTCGATGTAGCTGTGTCTCCAGGTGGGTGCGGCATCGTCGATGATTACAAAGCGCGCCACCCCGGCGACTGATCCAGATGCGGAGTCCGCCCGGAAATGCCGGCGGGGCGGAATCCCCATATTCGGAACTTTCTGGGTCGACACTGAAGGATCCAAGATCGGAAGATATCCGATCTAGTAGGTCATCGAGATTCGAGGACATGAGCGCGGTTGTGACTCTTGATCCAGCCCGCACACCTTCGTTTCATCGCATGACAAACGTGAAATGTGCGCACATGGGCCGGTAGTGAAAGCTACCTGCAACCACGACCACCATGAACACTTCGCGCGGTAAAGGTAACTATTGGTCCTTGCAAGTGTCAGCAACCATCTGAAATAACAAGTTACAGAGCTTACTTTCCAGGAAGTTGAACTACAGCGGCTTCGTCGGATAGACTTCCTCGAAGACATGAAGCGGACTGTCTCAGGATGGCTTGATACGCCTCTGGTATCCAGTTTTGTCCTTCCTTCTGCCCTGCAAGTTCAACTCTCTGTTACAGGACGAGAGTGCCAATGATTGCTATCGGCACATACAGCGCGTTGCCGCGGCACATCCAGAAACACAACTCTACAGCCAGCTGATGCAACTCGAGCTCACTGAAACTCATCTCGCTGCCGTAATCGCACGACAGCTGCAGGGTTGTGTACTAGAGGAACACACCGCCAGCAATATACAGCACCTATCTCGAAGCAATACGTATCCACAGTACACAGGCTCGCCACAGCTTCCATCCCGCAAGAAGAAAAATAAGAAAGGATTTCCCCGGAGATGCGGACTGCTGGATTCTATACCTGAGGAATTTGAATAGAAGTTATGCACAAATCCCGTCATCAGTGCGCCCAAGTGCCACATGTTGTGCTCCTACGCGAGGCGTCAATGACCTGAAGCGTGAGAAATGAGATTGCGTTTGTTTGAAAACGAGATGGCAGGTTGTCGGGGCCATCTTGTCAATATTGTTTCCAGAACGAGCCAGCTTATCCTGCGTTGTTGCATCAGTGGGAGAAGGGAATATAGTCATCAGCACTGCGCTCTTGGCGAAAAGACATCGTTGTGAGAGTGTGAAAAAAGTTCGCCATGGCTCTCCGCTGGAGGTTTTGACGATTTGAAGAGTGAAGTTGAACGTGAGAGCTTGTCGATACAACGGACGTCCACTTTCAGAAACACTTTACAAACGTCGACAATGAGAGAAATTTGGGGTATGACAGTTGATATTTCTGAACCATTGGGTATAAAGACAGTGGGTTCAAGTTAATAAAACGAAAAGTCGCCGAGCATGGGCGAGGTAAGCGGCAGCATGGAAAGTACACACACAGTATATCCAGGTACCTTGAATAGTTGAAAAGAGTTGTTACTAGGATGGTAGCGTGGAGTGACTCACCCTTGAATCAAGTCCTCTCCGCATGTTTCTTCAGACCCTCTGCCTGGGCGTTAAAGCCCAGGACCAGCTTCTGATACATGAAGAACCGGACGACATACGCAAAAATTCCCCCAAACACCTCATACGTCTCGTACTTTGTCTTCCCATCGACCACGCTCAACAGCTGCCACCGCTCGGCACTCAGAAGGAACCTCGGCAATGCAATGTTTTCCCAGGCGACGCGGAAGTTCTCGTGGTCCACCGTTGTGATGATCTCGAACGCGGATTGCTTTTGGAACCAACCGGGCTCTCCCATTGTTGGGGGGAGATGCACCGGAGCGATGAGAAGATATTGGCCCTCGGCAGGCGTCTGGTCAGGCAAGGGGTCTCCAGACTTGTTGGTTATGGTTTGGCCGCGACTTTAGGTACATGAGATAAAGACCGGAGTAGACAAGTTGGCCCAACGTACACAAAGGGGTTCCTACAACGGTCGGGTTAAGAATAGTACACAAACATGATAGTCTCGATGTGCTCACCATTCTTTATAAGACGGAAAGTCCAGCATGATGGACCAAACCTTTTCTTGCGGCGCATCTATGAGTATTGAGGACCTAACATAGAATACCCCTTTCTCGGTCAGAGGAGGCAATTCAGAACTCGACATTGTCGGGTGTGCGATAGTGTGAACGTTCAACGCACTCCGACTGAGTCGTTCCAAAGCGGCAATCCTCTGCCTGGGCCAAGCGCGTCCACCAAAAGCCGGGAGCACCTGACCCACCCGGTCCGCAGCCGGCCGCCAGACGAAACAACATATACAAGACAACTTTTCTCTTGCATACTGCGGATCGGGGCGAGCTCCGTGAAGCCCGCTATGGCCATACTGATCGCTCAGAGTTCTCCAATGATATAATAGATGTTAGAAACACAAAGATGAGACTCAGACGGAGACGTCATACTGTAACTTCAATGGAGTGGAACCCATCACGTGTTACGACCCCTAAATCAACGTTCAACCGTTAGGGCGAGGTTTTCTACAAGTGACTAAGATCCACTACTAAGGTAGCGGGAATTCCGAGTCCAAGCATTGTGTGAGCACCTCTGTACCATTCTTCGGCTTCACGATGAAGCGCGCTGCTCCTACCGATTCTGCATACTCCCTTCATGATGCTAAGAAGCTTAAGCTTTCAGACCATACTTTAGAGTCTAGACCGCCAATGGCAACAGTCGCCGATACTAAGTTCAAAGGTGCACACCGCAGGCGCAATGGTACTGGCCTTGACGATGGGAGTCAAGAACAAGGTGTCCCCACAAGTCGTTCTAAATCACTGGATGCACACTTTGTCGAACAAATGTCCCCAATTGTCGAGAAGTGCAATCCGGCGGTGAATGGAAAGAGTTCCGCTGCGCAGGTTTGCCGACCACATGCTATAGTTTTGACCATGACTGACCTTCTTAACAAATTGTCGAGTACGTCCCTCCTGAGAGGCCAGAGGCGAGGAGCCGATACTGAGCACCCGGGATGGGCGTGAAGGTTGATGTCAAATTATCTTTACAACCAGTTGATTCAGGCGTGTGCTTTAGCCACGATAAAATCATGGGATGAACCTTTTGTTGGAGACTCCGCAGAGGTCTTGAGACGCACAATTGGATCACATACCAGTGTCGATTTTTCGCTTTACGCTCGGTACATTCCCATCGTTCAGTCTTCTGGGACCGGAAAGTCGCGCATGGTGGACCAGCTCACCCATACGTCCCCGTTTGCTTTATCAACACCAGGTCGGGAAGTGGTGAGTCCTTGTGACTGATATCGCTGTATTTGTGCAGTACATTAATGGGACTGTATAGGCGGTTTCCCACCTCCCGACTGCGCCGTCACTAGCTTCTTGAAATATCCAAACACCCACCGAACAGGAACGGAACGCTGCCATCGGTTCTTGGTTGCCTTGTTCGAGATTTTGCGCGAATATATCCTCGACATAGATAATAAGATCAACATCAATACTCTTCCTGCAGTTAACCGACCTAAAACCATAGCACAGAAACTGCCTTTTCTGATGACTCACGGGCAAACGTTCGGGGAACAGGCACCACTACGCAATCTATTCTATGATCTCGTACTCGCTAAAGCCAGGGATTATTGCCATGTAAGTGGTGCTTTATCACGATCTTCAATATCGTCGACTTGACACATCCTTACTTGAATCACCATCGACCGTGATGTATCGTTTAGGATCGAGAAATGGATGCCTATCATCTTTATGAAATCGCCGATTTGTTGGAAGGCAAAATATCTCCGGATCTTCCACTCGTTCTTGCTTTTGATGAGGTTCATGGGTTAGCAGAGCTTCCCCTCGATGACGGACCGTCCGTTGCCCCCTTTGCACCTCAGTGGACGGTGTTTCATCTTCTTCGACAACAGCTTAGTGCCATTGTGCAATGCCAGCACATCGTGGCCGTCCTCTCTACTATCGGTGAAATCCACAGTTACACACCACCCTCCAATTCGCACTTCAATCCGTCTTCGAGAGTTCTGCAGAGGTTTCCGCCTCCTGCCTCCGTTCACCGCGCTAGGATTCGATCAAATGGCGCGACACATGGTAGAGTCCGGCAAACTCCATATATAAGACCTTGTCGAAGTTAGTTTTATGTGTCGTTTGGTCGACCCTTGTATGTGCGATGATGGTTACTGTCACCTGTGTTTCTCTTCCTGTTGATGTCTCTACTCCAGATTTAGTACCAGATACAAATATGGAGTAAATATCAATAAGAAGGACATCGTCGAGTTTGCTGCAAGCAAGCTCTTAGGAGGAGCAGTGCCACCTGCTACTGGTGGAGAAATCACTCGGGCTGGTGAATTAGGTACGTGAGATCGAGACACCGATCCTCTCATTTTTACACCGCTGATTCTTCCGTGGAGCCTGCCTAGCCAATCGGCCTGCCTTGCGGTTCAACTCGGGCGCGCAACAAACACAGCTACAACAGGCTGCACATCATATGCGTATGTGTATCACAATGGGGGAGGGCAACGAGACGGCCGTAACGGTTGCTGCGTCCGAGCCAATTCTTGCCGAGGCTTCCGCATTTATCACAACTCGTTACGGAGGAACCTTCCTCGGCTCCTGACAGATGCTTACGAGGGGCCAGGTCTTGATTTAGGTGATCGACAGGAGACAGTGGCGCTTGTGCTTTTTGACATTGGCCCGTGACAAGGCAGGTGCCACTGCAGGTAGGCGGAACATATTCGTGCGTGAATTCTTCAAAGAACTACTGGTGGCTGACAGAGACACTGCACTGCCGACACATGTCTGGAAGCCTGAGGAGGATATTCCTTTTGCAGCCGCTTTCCCTCTCGCACAGTTGCACTTTAACCATTTCTTCCGAGTCACGGAGTCCAAGGTCATAAATCGCAGGTACCTGTGTCGTGTCTTTAGTCGAGGCGCTGCTATTCTGTGTCCACCTAATCAAACAGGGGTCGACACCATTCTTATCGCCTTGGTTGATTCGACAAAGCCATTGGCACCGAACAATCATGGCGATCCCTGTTCAGATCATGCGAGATCACTGCGCTTCGGGACGGAACCATGGATCTCCTTATTCGACATTATGGGGCCCCTACACTCTTGGTATCTATGACGGGGATGCTCCGCCGTCAGTCTGCATTGTCTTTGTTCTAACGTCACTTCGGTCCCAGACCACAATTTTGCAGGAGCCACGTGAGAGTGCACGTCTTACGGACAAGGTCGAAAAAGAACCAGAGCAGGAAACGCCGAATAAGCAGAACAAGAAGAAGCAGCCAAAATGAAAGCAGAAGTCAAAAGGAGAGCAGCGCCAAGAGGAGGAGAAGAGCAAAATGGAACGAAAGAAATTTATGATATCTGGTGTGCCGGGACCTCGAGCAAGACGTTTGCAGTTATCGACAGTGCCGATGACAGCCTCTATGCACACCTGGTTCAACTTGATGGCCAGTGGCCCGCAGCGTACGAGCACTTGTTCTGTGAACATCTGGAGGCAGAACGACTAAAGAAGTCCATACACGCGGCCTCTGGTACTGATGATGATCACTGGACCTTTTATAATTCCGTAGGCGAAGAAGATGTTGACTGAATTTGCCCATATGATAGCTACCTCTCCTATGTATATTTGTAGCTGTAATGACGATTACAAGATTCGCCTTGATGGATCTGTGGTACATGAAAAGGTTTCGCGTGGGGTAGTGTGATAGCAGACCAAGTTAACGAAGAGTTCGGTAGAAGGTGCCGGCTTCGGGTGCTTGATCAGATTCAACTCTCCTAGTCTGTAGCACAGGTGGGATCGGATTTGGTGCCCGCTTGTCGGGTAGTTTGACGCGGGGGGTAGTGCTGAGTAATTGGGGGCGGTGGTTTGGTTTTTGGTGCTCAAGTTCGTCCAGGTTGATGGGAAGCCGGCTGCAACAAAGACGCCAAGAATTTCAGGCAGCTGGGACTTGCGGACACGCACGAAGGCGCCCTCTTCATTTGAGAGCGCGTCAAGAATGGCCCTGAATAATGAGACCCAGTGAAAAGTCCGTCGAGCCGATACGAGCGAAAACAAGCCAAATCGTCTCCGCATAAATTCGCTCGATCCGGCT
>JABCKT010006759.1:0-19562 GCA_018858115.1 Tephrocybe rancida | reverse complement strand
ATTTACCTCATGTACTAACATGTAGCTCATAGATAACCTGGGATTGGGCATTTACGAAGCTGTTGTTTTTGTAGATGTGCCAGCTCACCGTGACACCGACAGAAATTAATATTGGGATAGTCAGCCACCTTTGGCCCAGAGAACCCTTATATTGGCCTCAAAAATATGCATACAGGTAGCAGTAGATAAGTTTGTTTCCAAGGTTGGGTGGCAAGGTGAACAGCGTAAGTATTGGTGGAGCGGCACCAGGCGGCACAGCCGCCTGATTTGGAATGCCGGACAGACGGACAGACGGACTTCGCCGGATTCTCCAAAACTCAAACATTCTGGACTGTAGTTGTGTCGTCATGCGGCTTCAGCTCGTTTACAAGTAAATCTTGTACGCTTTTGGTTCTTTACCAGCGGAAGGACGTCGGCCTCTCCTGAATCCCCGCCGAAATTGCCGCCGATATCACCAAGTGGTTAGATAATGTCAACCTCCTGAACCGAGCCATCAGGCTCCCCATTAGACTTTGGGAGGGTATGCATATCGCTTCACGGTATCAGCGACAGGATAGGTTTGAATGCATTGGCCAGCGAACGAGGAACCAGATATGCAGTCCCAAGCATTCAAATTCATCAACTCACAGGACTCGAAACTTTCAGAAAGTGATTGACAGACATTGTCGGGCCCATTGTGCTGCGCTCTGCCGTTATTCCAACCGGGAAGGATGAGGCTTAAGTTTGGTCCGCGTTTTGGAGGGTTGACTGATGATGATAAGACTGATCCACTCAAAAATAGGGGAATTGTAGATACATACTCGGTACTCATAGTTTCCGATATTGATATTACTTCGTCCTTCAAGAACAGTGAAGATGTGTTGACGCCATGCGATATTTCCTTATTTCAGGATATTTGAGTTATACAAGAACCGTTGGATGCCGGCCCGATGTTCAGAACTCTGACCAGCTCCGACATTCGCCCCTTCCAAGTAAGTCTAGTGATGAGGAAGCCAAGCGAAGCTTATATAGTAGAAGTGGGAGAACCCTTTACACACTGCCGTTTTCAGAATTATACGATTCAAAACGGCCCGGTGGTACATATGACGTTCGGGTTGAGGGCAGACCATTTGGCGTCATACGGTATAGCTATAGTAGCTAGTTTGTCTCTCTCTCTCGTTGTCAAAAGATACAAGTCTAACAGCTACTGAATATCAGTATAAACGTGTCGTAAGTATAGACCGTCTATCCCTCAAACTATCTGATTTAATTCTCTCTAGCCCTCTAGTCAAACTTGCTAGTGGCTGTGGCTCCCTCCATTTGTTGTCACCTCACCGGCTCAGAGATGCGTACCAGAAGATCACGCGGAAAATCGTCCTTCGGCCATTTTGGGGAGGCCAAGTAGTATGCAAACATCGACGTCATGCGGGCATGGTTATCGAGGAAGCGCTGAGGAGACTTGGCAGAACGTAGACTTGCCATTCTACTTCTACGTGACGACGGAGAGCCCCTGCCAGATTTTTCGGCCTTATGCAGCGTGCGGCGATGATTACGATGGGCCACCCGCTGCTCGAATATGATCCACTGCCTCACGATCGCGATTCCAGCTTTGAGCCAGCGGTGCAGGGGCGGCGAGGTCAAGTAGAAGTTGCCCCCAAGGAGGTTGCGGAGGAACAGGCCCTTCCTGGGGCCCATGAAAATCCAACCGGCGTCAAAAATCCGATCAAAGACCTTGTAGCGAAAGGTACAATACTTGTAGCGGTGGAAGTACCGCAACGCATAGAAGAGAACCACATTGACGAAGGATTCCAGGTCGTCCTGGAGCGTCAAATTCTTATGGTGCCTGCTTAGCAGAAGAGTGGATCTGAATGCCGGGGTGCTCTGTGTCGAGAGGTGTCAATATCCATCACGCTCAACGAGTGGCGACGACGACCTACACCGCGTGGATGCTGAAGAGGCTGTGGTATAATCGGTTTCCTGGGCACTAGATCCCAGTCACTCAGGACGCCTACGTTTGCGGACGTGATCAAAATGTTACTGGAGCTGATATCACCATGAAGGAAGCCGCATCGCTCGTACGCCTCCCGATGGCCTACAGGACCGGCAATCAGTTGCTACTCAACGGAAATGGAAGGGACCACGCACCGGCGAAGGCTTGCGAAACTATCGTAAGCATGTGCTTTGAGGCATTGCATGTATTGACGTTGAGAGGGCTTACAACAGTGTCGCATAAAATACGATGGTAGCGCAGCGCCCCAGACGTGCAGGGCTTCCCGGACATCCAAACCTCCTGCTTCACACAAGGGGCTGACTGAGGTGGTTTGTTGTCGAGATAAATGTGATTGGCCTTAACATCGGCATTCGCAACAAGGACACAAGTCTCGGTGGCTGAGCTCATAGTACCAGGGAACGAGCGAGGCATGGAAGTTCAAGGTACCTAAACTCTGAAGCTTGGTGGTTGTTCCTGAATAAGCATCTTTACTCGGCGATAGGGGTTGTCGCAGTCTCCGGCGGTCTGCGACAGTTTCTGACGCATTGCGCACTACCCGAAACCGCCGGTGCAGTGCGCGGCCAAACCCACTGCATCTATACACCGGTCAGGTTTACGCACCACGTGAAGGTTAAGGGCGGACCTTTAGCGCCTCCTCACATGATGGGCCAAGGAATTTGCCAGGCATCACTTATGGCTTACTTCTTGACACTTACCTCTCTCGCACTCCCTAAATGCAAGACCAATAATGATAATCCCGTGCTATCAAAGGTAGATTGAAGTTGTATCAGCCCGGATGTGTACTTATGTGGTATAATTCTATCTAGTTCTCTAATAGGCCCTCGCTACTG
The DNA here is from genome assembly GCA_018858115.1 of Tephrocybe rancida. Classification (NCBI taxonomy): domain Eukaryota; kingdom Fungi; phylum Basidiomycota; class Agaricomycetes; order Agaricales; family Lyophyllaceae; genus Tephrocybe; species Tephrocybe rancida. The sequence continues at coordinate 16,742 of JABCKT010006759.1, read as the reverse complement.
CTGCCGTCACTATTGTATCTCGGAACGCGTCCCATAACGTCCCGCGGAACGTCGTCCTGAGGCCATTTCGAGGATGCCAAATAGTACGTGAACATCGACGTCATACGTGCATGGCTATCGAGAAAACGCATGCCCTGACCTGACTTTCCAGATATGCTGCAGGGCTCACACAGCTCGGTCTTGATCCACTGCTTCACGATCGCGATCCCCGCCTTGAGCCAGCGCTGCAAAGGCACCGAAGATAGGCAGAAGTGATACCCAATGTACCGACTGCGGAGGAACAGCTCCTCCCGATCGTCCCCCAGGCTGACGTAGTCGGGGGGGTATCCCAGATAATAAACGAACACGGAATGGAGGATGGTGTGTGTGTGCTCTCTCCTAAGGTTGTGGCCGAAGTACCTTAGCGCGTGAGAGAGGACGACGAGGACGAAGGACTCTAGGTCGTCCTGCAGAGTGAACGCGGTATGGTGTTCGTTGAGGAGATGGCATGACATGAATCGCCAGGTGCCCTGTGAGGAGAGCGTCAGTCAGTAGCAGACGCCGCCAAACGAAACGACCGACCATGCGTGGGTGCTGGCGAGGGCTCAGGATGACGGTTTGCCATTTTGCCTGGTCCCAGTCATTGAGGACGCCTCTCTCTGTAGATGTGATCGAGATGTTATGAGAACTGATATCACCATGGAGGAAACCGCAGCGTTCATAGGCTTCTCGGTGACCTACAGAGACATCAGCCCGAGACATGACAAGCTATAACTCGGACCACACACCAGTGAATGCATCCGAGACGACCTGTAGCATATGCCTCGAGCCAGTAAACTCTTTGAAGCGTTTCCAAGGTGCGCCGTAGACGATACGCTGGTGTCCCGGCGCCGGCGTCAATTCCCTCGAAGGTTTCTCGCATGTCCAAGTGTCCTGCCTGACAAAGGGGGCGGGTTGGGAAGGCTTGTTCTCGAGATAGATATGGTTGGCTGCGTATCCCCCGTCTCTCAAGCTCTCCTTGATATTCCCGTCAAGGCAAGTTTCGGTAACTGATCCCACAGTGCCAGAAAACGAGTGGAGCATGGTCGTTCAAAAACAACCATCATTTTGAGACACCTTTCTGACTTACCTTGCTATAGGGGTCCTCGGTCAGATTGTCTGAGTGAAGCAAGTGGGGCAGCCTCAAACACGGACGCGGCTGGGCTTTTTGACACGTCCTCGAATAGTCCAAGCCTTCGGCGTCACCTACGGCTCGCCGCGTAACTCTTTCTCTCAAAACCTACATGGAAGTCGAGATGTTCTTCGAAAGGTAGGTCGAAGTTGTATCAGCCCGAATATGTACTCAAGTGGTATGGTTCTATCTAGTTCTCTAGTAGTACAGGCTATCATACATCGAGGATGCGAAGTAGGACGCCCTTAATGCATGACTATCAGGGAAAAGTCGAATCCTGTCGAATCGGTAGTCCAGCTCCAGCGTTGGTCGTCTGCTTCACCATGGCGATTCCCGCCTTGAGCCAGCGGTGCAAAGGCGGCGAGGACAAACGAAAGTTGTACCAGATGTGCGCTCTGTTGATGAACAGCTGCTCCCGGTTTTGCCCCGCGATATGTTCGAAGTGATAATGTCGTGCGTTAGTCCCGACTCAAGGTTCCGGGGGAAGCATCTTATTGGGTAATAGAGGTCGACGAGGACGGACAACTTTAAGTCGTCCTGGAGAGTGAGCTTTCTGTGTGCTGTGGATCGCCAGGTGCTCTGTATTGAGGGTATCAGTCAGTATCAGGGAATGGTGCTAGGAATGACCGACCGTGCGTGGGTGCTGGCATGGGCTCGAGAGGACGAATTGCCATTTCGTCGGGTCTCAGTCATTGAGGAGTCTCCTCCGGAGACGTGATCAGAGTCCTGCTGGAGCTGAGGTCGCCGTAGATTATACCGTAACGCTCGTACGCTTCTTTGAGGTGTACAGAAATATCAGTCAGATACTTGACGAAGGATACCTATGACCACGCACCAGTGAACGCGTCCGGGACCACCTGAAGCATATGTGGGGTGTCTCCCAGCGCTGGCGTAGACGGTACACTGGTGTTCCGGCGCCTTTGTCGCTTCCTTCGCGCCCGCGATATGGTGTGAATGGAACGAGGGAATGCAATGTTGTGGTGCCGCAAAAGAACGACCATATTTGAAGCACTCCAAGCATCCCCCCTCTTCACCTCCTAATATATACTTCTCTCCAATTTCGACCTCCTCAAACCACTCCCCCTCCCAATACCCAAATCCTCCGTGCACCTCTCGGTCCAAGGTATCACCTAAGATCCAGTCAGCTAACGACACAAGGTGAAGTTCTAGACACGTACCCACTCCGTCACCAGGCACACAATTGCCTCCGCACCCACAGCGTCCTCCTAGAGTGGCTTGGAGAGCACATCTACGCCTGGTCCCCCGAGAGGCGCACGAGGATAAACACGCACTCCGGTCCGTTGGAGAGTGCGCCGTGCGTGGCGGGTGTCCTACACGTGTATAAGAATGCGAAAGAGAGGAGGAGAAGGAAGAGAAGAGCGGAGAGGGGAAAATAGAGGGGGAGGGACGAACCTGAGCTCCACCCCGCGCGTATACGGGTCACACACTATGCGGGGGACGTATGGGTACTCGGATAGAGGGACCTCGGGGAGCGTGGTGGAGATGACGAGGGCGGCGCGCGTGTCGGTGGCTGCTGTTGAACGTTAGACTTTGAGTCATGTTGATCGTAGGTGTGCTCACCTGTGACGTCTTTCGGGGCTGAGAATGCGCTGTGGCATCAGGCTATGCACGCTGATAAGTATTGAGGTAGAGGTGATGTGTTAGAGAGGGTGGGGACGCACCGGTATCACTAATATGCGCCACCATCCTCCTCCCGGGGGAAATCAACACCGCCGTGCGGAAGAGGAACGCGCCGATCCGCAGGGCGGTCGTGTGGTCTATCGTACCATCCTGCTCAGTACCAAAATAACCTCGTTATCAACGACACACGGTACACGGACGCACCATGAACCTGGAGTCGGCCTCCCCGCTATCGAGGAGCTCGAGGTGCGCGTGGAGGCGTGCGGAGGACTAGAGAGTGTCCAACTCGGAGATTGTGAGCCTGGAAGAGGGAGGGTGTTGGGCGTGGGTTTGAGAGTGAGGGTAAGGGTGGTAGGGTGGATGGAGAGGGGTTTGTGGGTTGTGTTCTGTTACATCGTAATTGTCAATATCCAGTCTAAGGTACAACACGAGGGAGCGGACCCTGGACTTTACCGACGCGGTGAGAGGTACCGGTAAGGCCTAAGGGGGTGGTAGTGCTGTGGTTCGACATGGGTGTTTTGGTGGGATGGTGGTGGGAGAAAGCAAAGAAAGGCGTGTATGACGTCGTAGGTGGTGATTATGATATCATCGCGTTGAGAATGACAGTGACTCTCATAGAGGCGGTGAACGCCAGCCCTTCAGACGCGCGCGGTTTTAGTGTTTCGATGAGGTCTATTATTGGAAGACGTGTATCGGATTTCGGATCCTCAGAGAAAATTGATCAATGTTCCAGCGGAGGTTGCCAGGTTCGGCCATGCTACATCGACTGTGATATCATACCCCTCAGGTCTTCCTCCCCGCCACGATGTCAATCCCGTCGACACAACCCAGCCCCGCCATTCAGGACGCCTATGCAGTCCTAAAAGATCTCACCTCGTGCCCCACACATAACCGGGAGGACTTGGCGGCCAAAGTACACAAAGTCAAGAAATAAGTGCCACCCCACCTGGCGTAAGGCTAAGTACGTGGCTGGTGAATATATTGACGGCGATTCCCTCTGGGTCGAATGGCCTCGACCTGGTAAGTTTACGCGATGACCATTACAGTCAGTCATTTTCATAATGATAGACCCTCTCGACTTGACAGCTTCTAACTTCTGTAAATCGTTGGGGAGTAGCAACCCGCAATCTTTGTCCAGTTATTCACCGTGAGATATATTACTTCTGGCGTCGAGCGCTCGGTGATCTGATCCCGTCAGATACAGATACGTCTTTGGACTCCTCCTAAACCCTCATGCCCAATAACCTGTGCAGCCCCATTCAAGTAATGCTGTGAAGGGCCAGAGGCGGTGGGTCCTTTGCTAGTGTAACTGCGGGGCGCCTGTTCACACTTCCACTCTCACCACATCTCCACGCAATACCCAACCAACCCACTCCCCATGTTTGACAAGGCCAGATACACCACCATCCACGGCGGAACGTTCACCCAGCACACACACCTCCCGGCAGGCCAAAGCAGCTCAGAACCCGGTGAGCACCCTCACATCATGCCCGCTTTTCGACTGACTATATACTACCAGCCCTCTTCCAACTGCTCGAGCACTCCGCTCTTGGTGCTACATACGATGTGCAGGCACATCCACCATGCCATCCTGGGACACCCGCCCTCCGCACCGTGTCCGATTGGATGTACTCCCCACGCAGCAGTAAAAAGCCCGTGCTTTGGCTGCACGGCGCCTCTCAAGCGCTCAATTCCTCTATCGCAAAGCATGTAGCAGACAAGTGCGCACAGAGAGGCGAGCTCGCTGGCAGCTTCTTCTTCAGCTCCGAGCCCGCACGCCCCAAGCAGGACAGTATCACACATCTCGTCCCCACCCTTGCTCTCCAGCTCGCACGCTCGCCTCTCCGCGGGTTCCAACCAGCTCTACTTACGGCCTTGCACGAGGACCCGACCCCCATCCGTCAACCTATTCCGACGCAGGTCGAGCGGATGATATTGGAACCGCTGCAGGGTGTAACTTCCCCTGGGCCGTTCCTTGTCATCATTGACGCGCTAGACCAGTGTGAAGGCGAGGAGAATCAGCGTGAGGTGCTCGCACAGCTTGCACGCATCGTACGGGAGCCGCACAACCCGTTGCGCTTCATCATCACCAGCGCGAACGCGCCGCATCTACGCCGTGCCTTTGATGCATCTGATTTGAAAGTCGTCAGCGCTAGTTCTTCGATCGTAGTACCACCCCAGCTGCGCGAGGGGGAGCCACTTCAGGTGGGGCAGGCGGCCGCTCAGGCTGTAGCCCTGTTGTGGGTGGTCTCTGTAGAACTCGTAGAGGCGCTTAGTTGTTATATCACTACTACTTACTTGGCTAAGAGGCGCCAAGGAATGGGCGCGGCGCTTAACAGCTTCGAATTCCCATTGGCACTGCCTTTTCAAATTTTTTTTTTGATCCAGCGTGTCTGAATGATTCAAAAGGCGGAATCTGTTGGGAGAGCCATTAAATGGGCCATCACATGAGCCATCATTTGGGCCATCACTGCACGTGAGGCAGGTGTGACCTCCAAACAAGTGGCGTCATTCCATCCTCACGTCAGCACTTCCACGTTTTGTTCACCATCGCCACAATGTTTCGGACCGTTGTCAAGACATAAGGCCGATATATACTCAGATCACCTGTATGCCATCTGCACTGCTGTATGCCATTCTCAACTAATAATACATTGCAGCACATATTTACATGTCATGATCGCTGTAGATTTTCATACCAAACATGCTTTTTATTTTATTTTTTGTGGCGACAATTCAACAATTTTGCACAACCACTTGTAATATTTAGTGATCGATCGGAGGCCCTATGGGACAAAGGAAAACTTCACAAAGACTTGAAGACCTCCAACGTCCAACAACATTGTTTCCTCCTCCGATGACTTTTTTTGCGTTGCAGCTCTCCCCTAACCTCTCTCAAGTCCCTCCCAGGGATAAAAATTGTTTGAAATGCCCTGGCATCTTAGGATCTTCCGTCAAAATGTGTGAAGGCTTAGGTTTTGGCAGTCCTGACTGTTGGGGACGCCATTATCAACAGGTACATTGCCTTCATTGATTCAATTTTTCTCTCACTCAAGTACCTATAGTGCACTTCATGTTATGCCCCCCACATGCTTGGGAGCCCAATTCCCCACGAGCTCATTCCACACCAAATCCTGCAGAACCTTATCGGTTGCCATGGAATGGACAAATTACCTAATGTCCTTTGTCGTGCTCTCAACTGTAAGAAGTCCACTGGGGGTGCCCGCAGTGCCAACAAGGGCTGCACTGCGTTGGCAGGCCCGTTCTGCCTCCAGTGCTGCAAGGCATTGCCTTCGATCAATGGCTGTGGGCAGCATAAGGTGTCACCAACTGAGCCCCTCTCTGTCGACGCCCTAAGACTTGTTCTGGGTCAGGAAAGCACACCAACCCCTATTGCTGCAGATGCTCCTGTTTCGATTACCACCACCACACCTCCTGTCGCAGCTACCACTGCTCCCCCTCTCCCCCCTCCCAGATCATATGCTCGTCCTCTCACCAACCAGTATGCTTCTGCAATGGAGGCATCTCAAGATGCTCGTACGGCACGCATGGCTATTGCAGCCCAGCAAAAGGGCCTCAGCGACACGGCAAATGCTGTGAAAAACACTATTCATGTTCTTTTTTGGACTGAGGTAGGTAGTACTCAGCGCCTCATCTCTATACTCATCTAATGCCCCGACGACAGCCTGGTCTCCCACACTCCTTCAAAATTGTATCATATTATCCCGACTACTTCATTCCAAAGGAACATCCTCTCTTAATCGAGGCTCTGCCAGGCAACACGCATTCTGTCACTACTCTGGACAGCTATCCTGCAACCGGTGATGGGCAATATGGCACCTGGACACTTCAAGACCTTAGTGTCCCTGTCTGAGCTCACTCATCAGTGAATGGGCCAGCCCAAGCCTTGATACGCATCCATGGTCTCGAACCTCATCAGTGTCTGGGCCTTCAAGAAGAAGCTCTTCGTGTCCCAGCTCTTCTCAGAGCATCACGTTACACTCATCCGAATCCTCCTCCCACACCCATCACCAAGCCTCTTGCTCGCACGCTCACTGACACTGGTCTCCCTCCAACTCCTGCAGCAACCCCCGTACGCACACTCACACCAGCCAATGCACCCAAGCCCCGCTTCCCCCCTGTACTGTTCAGGGACATGGACAAGGCCATGAAGGTGTTCAAACGTGTCAGGGGCTCTAGTCGCAAGGAGGCAAAGTTTGCAGAGCTCTTCCCAGGTGTTAGATTTGCAGCATCGACTTTCAACAGGCACAGCTTCATCTTCTGTGGCGCCTCACCCAATTTAAAAACGAAGTATCGTGGCATGCCCGATGCCCTATGGGATGAGTTTAGGCTCGAAGCCAAAGGTACATACAACTCTTATTATCTGACGTATTGTCTCACTCAATTTCTATCCTTACAGACTGTCCCTCCATGCCCGGTGCGGCTGACATTGTTGATGTTTCCACCTCCGATGATGAGGTTCTTGATCTGACTATCTCTGACAATGATGTTGACATCCTCGACCTCACATCTGACAATGACGAGACGTCGCATCCTCCTCCTCCTCCGCAGAACACGGAACCCACCAACCCAGGCTATGTTATTTGCACAGGGTCTCTGTCTTTTTATCGCATGGATGACTTTGAGGCCTTTGGAGAGGATGGACCAGTCACGCTCTCCACTGTCGGCACCTACACACCACCTGCAGACACCACCACCCAGTTCTTCATTGACCTATCATCAGACTTGGCTTGCTCCTTCGGCTTCAAGAAAGTCTACAAGGTGTGTCATGTATAAATTCACATTATGCGTCGTCTAACATGTCTTTTTCCTAGGGCTATCACATGCTCCCTGCCCAGGGCGTCTTCCACAGCGACACTCAGGCTGTTCAGAGCGTCAATGCAAACCCAGCATATTTCAAGACCATCAAGCCTGACTGGCAAGTCGGCCGTGGTGGCGTTTTCGAACTAGGAGTTCAGCTGTTCCATGCCAGGAATAATAGCTTTCGGTTCAAGTATCAATGTAAACATAGAAAGCTCACCATCTTCGGTACGTCACTGACATATTTCATCAAATTTTAACACTGACATCACTCTAGACTTTGAGATTCTGGAGGCAAAGATGGCTACGCCTGGTTCAGCCGAGTACCTTGTGATGCAGCCCGTCGAAGGACGATACCTTGAAAACGTGGCACCTGTGCGGTATCTTGATCCTACTCCCAACAAAAACAGGGAACTCATACACGATGTATTGGATACTTTCTCTCACTATGTATTCCATGAATCCGATGGGCAGCAAGTGTATACTGGGTTCCAAGGTCTTTCCGTTGCGTACACTGGTTGAATATTCACTTATATCCAAACATATTAGGGCGTTACCAGGCAAATGGACAAGGTGTCAATATCTTTGACTTTGATATTCATACCAGGTTAGTCTGTTTTCTAATCTTCGGTGTCGAACTTATTCTAATAGTGTTTCAGGGACACCTACTTTACAACATACCAGACCGACTATCCCGGTAACAGGGGTCAGGCTGGGCTTAACAATTTCATGGTAGACCATACGTGTAACCTCATCTGCCTCTCTCTTGGGCTTCCTGACCTAGCAGATCGCATTCTTACTATGGAATACTAGAATACCTTCATATAAAAACACTATTCATTAGATAACTTTATACAATCATTTTGCCTGCTCCCTTGGCTGTCCTTGTCGCGTCTCACATACCCTCCAACCATTCCATGTAAGGTTCCACATCCTTCCCTGCTTGTCGGTATGAAGCACGATCGACCATGGGGATGTAGTCAAAGGATTCGGCACGTCGAATGTAGAAGTGTTGAGAGAAGTCGTTAAGGAATGAGTGGTCGCTTGCTGGGATATGTCGACAGGAGCCAAAGCAACTGTGAAGCTGGGAGGCGGTGACAATGGTTGAGATGTGGGTTGAGGTGGGGTCCAAGGTATGCCTAGCAGCGACGGTGGTGGGAGAACTTGTAGAGATTGGCTGTTGTCGGCTGTGGAAATTGTAGTCAGTGACGAAGGGTAAAATGACGAGGTAGGAGGGCTATCCAGTGACCTTACATCAATGAGCTCGGGCATGACTTGCTGCGGGAGCATGTCAGAGATATGAATGGTGACGGGCATGCCACCAGGGCAGGTGACCGTCGCGTTGTGTTGAGGTGGGTGTGACTGGAGGGGCATGATATCAGCGTGAATTTATGTGAACAATACTATTATTGTGAAGGTGCACGTACCCAACAAGAAGATTCCATGAGCAAGAGACCCCTCGTCGTGCGGCTAAGTGGTGAGACCTGGGGAAGCATCAGGAGGCCGGTTGTGTAGGGTGTCGATGAGTTTGGGCACGACCACTGTTACAGTGCATCAGAGAGTTGGATGGTCATGGGCATGCCAGTGGGGCAGGTGACCGGTGTGCGTGGAGTAGAAGTGGAAGTGACTAGGGTGTGATATCAGCGTGATATCAACAGAGCGTGTATTCTCTAGAGTAGATACACACTTTGTTTAAAAAGAATGACTTACGAGGGGACTTGAGAGCTGTCGCGACGCGCCTGTTTTGGTGTGTGGTGAGCAGTAAACCGGAGGAATACGTCCGTTTCCCTTGTTAGAGTTTGTTTGCTTCCGTCTTCCGTCGGCACGGAAGCAAACTTGTCCTCCGCCGTCATCGTCTATCTTCGTTGACCTCTTGGTTCCTCTCATCTGCGTCTCGGACAAGGCCCACAGGATACAGGTATGTTGCCCTTCGTAATTCCCCCATCCTTTTTCCAAATTTTCATCTATTTACAGTGTATATCTGGAGTTTGATACAGCATTGCCAGACGACGCCTCCATCCCGCGCTCCTACACTCCAACAGTGATGTGAGGCATCTCAGAAGGAGGGAATAGGTCGAGGACAGCTCAGGGGACCCTAGTGCTGGAATGCCTGCAGGTATGTGACCGTATTGGTGGTCTGCCAGCCCTTCTGACGAATCTGACCACACATGGCCTGCTTCACAGATCGAGTTTGTGAGCCTCGTACGACCATGTCAAGCAGCGAATCGCTACTTTCCCTGTTGTTGGAAGGCAGCAACCAAGTGTTCTTACACTTTGTCTTGCCCCTACAGCATCTGCGGGGCCCGGGGACACTTCTCTTCCCCACCCACCTCTCACCCACCATCCACAGCCACCTCTGAGGCTTAGAGCCGCCAATTCCCCGCCACCTTCCCCTCAACAGCCAACTACCACTACCCAAGACACTTCAAACGGTAAATTGGCGCCTTCACGACCTCCAACAGACCCCAACAACGTGTTCGAACACATCATTCAGGCCCCTCGACTCCGCAAATGGAACTTTACCCCCCTGCGAAACAACCCCAACCCCTCCGCCGTTCTCAGAACGCTGGCACTACCAGTGGGAGGAGTGACTCGCGCTTGCCGTCGTCCCACTCGACCACAGGGACTAGCCACAACAACTGCAATTGCCTGATGACGACAACGTGGACTAGCATCCAAATAACGCGTGCCACAACCATTGCTGGGCTCAAGACCGCGTCTCCCAAGGTCGTCTGGACGGGCAGCACGGTGTCCAGGTGTTGTAACCTCTGTCAGTCTTATCTATTTCCTCTCTACTGATGGATAGCGTCAACTTACATTACACATTGACGTCCCCAGGGGCCCCGGAGATCCACTATGTCTCTGGCACGTGGTACATGTGCGTACCTTCCCCCTTCTCAAACATCACACACTAACATATAGCCAAAGATACTACTCCGCTGGCACAAGCAGGACGTTCGATAACCAACGCACGCATGTGCTGAAGGGGTCCTCCAACATCATCTGGGATTCCTCCTGGAGCTATGCGGGACGCATTGCGATCCCTAGCCGCGACGTCTGGGCGATCAACTCCATCATCCTCGTACTCCCCTCCGGAAACTACCTTGTGTACTCCAGCTGGGACGGTGTCAGTGCGTTTTCCCTTCCCAGATTGTATTGCACGCCCTGACGTGACGCAGATCAATGTCTCTACATCTCGCAGCTCCTCATGCCCACGACGGTCGGAAACACGGTCAAGATCACGACGCCGACACTCTCCTGGGAGACCATTGGTGGCAATACGAATGAAGGCCCCCAAGCATTATACCATGGCGGTCGCACCTGGATCGTCTACTCTGCGTCAAGCTGCGCCGGTACGGGCTACCAGCTCGGTCGCCTGGAGCTCATGGGCTCCGACCCGCTCAGCGCGAGCTCGTGGACGAAGTATGGTAGCCCAAATTGATATAGGCTGACATTGTCTTGGCCCAGGCGGTGATAGTTGCAGTCGTGCAAGACCCTGACCAGGTGCTGATGGGAGGTCAGTTAAACAGCCGTGCCCACCAACACACAAGAAACGTACCCAGTGCTTCCCTTACACCTGGGCTCATTGGCGAGCTCCCAAGCAAGAATCGTAGGCTCGTTGGCGTAGCGAGAGACAAAGGTCCGGCCTCAGTACCTTCATCTCGATGACTGCGGTGGGAGATGTGTACCATGATGGGAGGGGAGACGTGTGGTGGGATCGAGAGGAGGTGACGCAGGATGTGCATTTGCTGTCTGGTGTTGCGTAGGAGGGATACCAGTATGGCTTCGTACAAACTAGCACTCAGGCTCATGAATTCTCGCCAGGTAGGCTTGTACACTTTACTCTCGATAACCTTCTGACATTACAATAGTTTGATCTTACTCTCTCGGCTACAGGGAGCAATATCGACTAGCCGCCCAAGTTTTCCCCCTCCTCACCTCCCACACAATCTCTATCAGCACTTTAGGCGCCCTCAGGTCGGCCAATAGTGCGTTCCCCGTATGCTCCATCACCACCTTGGACGCTTCGAGCAGGGTTGGGAGCACATATCGATCTTCCACCATCTTCGACGACACGAGATCACCGCCCGACCGTGATCTTTGCATTCTACCACCGCGATTTTGAGGGAGTGGTTGAGAGAGGAGGTAGACGGAGCGGCGTTGAAGAGGGTTCGGGGTGGGGGATGTGTACAGTGATGGGAATGCCTGCTTGGGTGTGGACACTGAGCTGGATGTCGTTTAGGGTCCTGGGCGACTGCGGCTGTGACGGGATACCCTCCAAACCACCCTCCTCTGACCGCCCCTCCACAACAATTCCGGGCACCTCGTCCTGGCCAAAAGCGCCTTACCTGATAATCTACGATCCCGGCGATCAGCTCGAGAGTATCGTTCGGGGTGCTGAGCAACCCTCCACCAACACCCAGGGCACCTTTACCGGCCAATGGCGCTGTACTCGCCCCCACCCGACCCCACGATAGGTCTGAAGCACCGTCCGGGATCCTGGGCGACTGTGAAGGCGCTGGATTGTCTCTCCTCACCACTCAGCGAGATTTGAGCTTGTTAATCAGGAGAAGGTCGAGTTGGAGGAGGAGCCGAGGCAGAAGGAGAAGAGGCTTTAGTGGTTGCAGGAGGTACGTGCCCCACATCTTTCTATGTTGATGTATCGACTAACATTCTGTTTCCTCTTCCTGCAGGTATATGTCGCCAAGTGCACCGAGTTCTGGGACGCCATCGCCTCCATCCTTGGCGTCAAGCTCTCCTTCCGGCGCAACGTCGATATACGACCTCAGCGTGTTGTTCGCGTTCCAGCCCGCGCGGGGGATGATGCAGCTTGTTGCGCAGGGCAAGAGGGGACCCCAGGATTTGCCGGACCTTTATGATGTTTTGTATTGCGGGGCGGCAGGGCATACCCAGGTTTATGGTGAGCGTGACGCTGGAGTTGGAGGAGCAAGTAAGGGATAGGTGAAGAAATGGAGGGACGAGGGATGAGGGGCGGGGCGGAATCTGACAACCATGTATTATACTTGATAGAATGAAAACTGTTTTAATTTCATTCTCACCTCATGGGTAGAGTAACAGAGCGACAAGTATACATTAGAGTAATGTTATGGAAAACTAAACTACTACTTGAATGCTATTGGAATTGACCATGGTTCCTGTTTGTCTCGCTTGAGCTCCTCGATGATATGACGGTTGTGACGTTTTATCATCTCATCTAGAAAGAAATTATATCTTGTAACCTCCATGTCTTGTATGATCGCTCTAAATTTGCCAAACCACACGTTGATCTGTTCGCAGATTGATGTGTTAATGACCCATTTGTTGTCCTTGTTGATGAGCTCGGGGAAGGCGGCGGGATTACAATGTCTCTGACAGAACGTATCTGAGACCTTGTGCTTGGACTTGAAGTGGAAAACGTCGACGGGCATGCCTGTATTAGCAAAGTGCTGGTCGCCGATGGTATTTATGTGAGCTTGAAGCTTGCAGTTGTTATCGAAAACAAAGTATTCGGGAGTTGACTCAGGGGTGGGGAACATGGCTTTCCCAAACTCCTGCAGATGTAATTAGTTGGCAGGCAAGTGAAACAAAACCAATGACACAAACATGGACAGATGAGACTGCTTCGGACCCAAAGAAGGTGGCACGCGATATTACAACCCCACAGGGCCGCACAATGAGCTGCCCGTTGTGTGTTCGGCCTTGATTAAATAATGCTCGAAGTTGGTTGCCCGTGGGTGACTTGCCATCACATCGGCTGTCTTCCTCGACGTCGAGCACCGTAGACAGTGCATCAGTGTCCGATACCATGCCTGCTCTCCTGAGCCGAGCCTGAAGCTGAAACAGTGCCTTTCCCTGCTCAAAGTACTGGGTCTCTTTGGCGCGATGTTCAGGAAGTTCACAGGTCCAGTGCTCTTTTGAACTTGCAGTAGTGCAGTCTTTGACGGAGCATTGCCACCCAACCTCAAGCGTGTGTTTGACACAAAATCGGTGCGATGTTGTGGGGAGAGGCTCCTGGCAGTCGTGGACTCTACAGCAACGGTGGCCAATACTGTTGCCGTCGCAGAGTGCTGCATGTAATTTGACTGCATATAGGGCTTTAGCAAGTTGTCACTTTGGCTGAGCGAAGAAGACTTACATCTTTCTCCTTTGTCATTCTCTGTAATGATGAAGCACTGCTTGCAGGCGTGCGCATAGTTCTCCTGGCCTGTACCCTCAGTTTCCTTGTTTCGCTCATGGAGGGCAGGCTTGATCCGAGCCATCTGTGAGTCTGCACCGTGCGGGAGAACAAGGACACGAGCGTGCTCTGCCTTGTGAGGAGGAGGGAGTAGATGAAGAACCCATTTAGAACATCCTCTGGGCGCATTTGAAGTGATGTCTGCCAGGAGAGTGGTAAAACAGGTGGTTGGGCCAGATGCAAGTACGCAAGGGGGTTGTTGAGGATATGAGGTTCCCGATGGATAAGGGTTTTGTTGTAGATGCGTGCCCAGTTTTCGGCAGATAGCCTATGGGTGTGCCGTGAGTGGTAATACATTTGTTATAGACTGGTTGCAACGTACCATCCAAATGCCATGCCACTGGCAAAGAGCTCAAGTAGAGCACTCTCAACATAGAAATGCTGGGCCACCTGTATAACATCGGGAATTCCACCATAATAAGTTCGGGTTGAACTTTGGTTGTGAACAGAGTAGTTATGATGATAGCGTCGATTACATGCTGTAGGCATTAATCTTTGGTTAACCTATAACTTGGGGGGCATTGGCAGGAACGCACCTCGACAGTATGTTGATGTGGTATAGACGGGCAAGACACCTTCTCTCAGAGTAAAAAGGCTTCCCTTGTAGGTCTGAGGTTCTCTCAAGGTAAGGATGTTCGGGTCCATAGAGTAGTTTTTGCATGAAACATTGGTGCATGACCTGACAGGAGGAAACAAGTGGCGGTAAGCTGGAGAACACAAGTCAGGCTTAGCGTATCAAATACAATAATTTGGGACACACATGTTTCAAACTTCAGCGCGATTTTGTTGAACCGGTCTACCTCATCGGCTTGTAGTGTGACTTCTGGGTGCTGCCAGATCTCTGCCTTGAGAGTAGCCCAAAGACCCTCAATAGAAACAGTTTGACAAGAGAGAGCCTCCGCAAGTATAGCTATCACATTAGCAGGTAGAGACGCTGGAGGATGTTGACAATCATTCATATGCACTTCAATGAGTGGTCGGGAGATGCAACACAACCGGATGAAAAAATTGAATATGGGTAGTGTAAGGCCGGTTAAAGATAGGTCAACAGAAAGCGTGTAGAGCAAGTCTTGCATGGTAGACTGAGCAAGTCGGTGTTGAGACAATGTTCTGCTAATACAATGGTTATCTTATCGTACTGCCACTGATGCTCTCGGCCTTGGTTGCGGGCCGCCTCAACGGCCGCCCTCGACCACAACCGATCGTTGATCATGGCCCGAACGTGTCCGACGTCGTCGGGTCGGGGCCCGCCATTTTTGACAGTTCCGCCGACATGCCGTTGTTTGGTCTTGAGGAACATAATGGGTAGGCTTTCCGGGCTCTCCGTTGGCTCATCTGATGGCTCATCTGATGGCTCTCCCAGTGGATGGGGCGTTCTTGAATGATTGGCCATTTACGGAAAGCAAGACTGATCAGCTCAAATTTCGCCGAAAGGATCACAAGTTAGGTGATCGCCGATGAAGCTGAGACGTTGAGGACCCTGTGCACCTGATTCAGATCTTTTTTCTTTTTTCTTTTTTGCCTTTGTATTATACGGTGTTAACCTACGCCTGCCATCTATACAATTCCTCATGACATCTATAGGTGTCCCAGTCCGCCCCCACCATCACTGTGGCAGTAATTATAACCTGCAGCGTGTGCGACTTGTGCACCTTTAAAACGAAGACAATCCTCACCCTCCTGAATGCCAGGCCTGTCGAAAGTGTATGGCAAGCTACTATCAGAGAAATCTGCCCACCATGGTCCCCAGTAAACCGGAGGAAAGCGCCGTGTTGGAGTTTATTTGCTTCCGCGCCGACGTCGGAGCAGAAGCAAAGAAGTCCTCCACCATCATACTCACACATCCTCAACCACAACCAGCCTCGAAACACGCAACCCTGCCCCACCAATCATTCGTAAGTTCTCCTGGAAACTGTTGAAAACACTCTTACTTACTGTTATATTTCGTCTGGCTGTAGCTGTAATTGTCCACACCCAGCACACGTTGATCTTGCCATCCTCTACCACTTTGTGTCAGCGGGGACATCAACAGGACCACAGCCTTGCCTCTTGAGGAATGTTGCTAACTTTATGCACCTCGCAGCGTACAAGAAGCCGCCTGCCAACTGTCCCAGCAATGTCAAGCTGAAAGTCATCCAGAGCTCATGCCGAACATTGCGCGAGGTGTCCTCTTGGTATATTCATCCTACCTTAATCCTGCCACATACATGCCTTTCTGATCGTTTCTAGTTATCTTGACTGTGCTGATTTCATATTGACACAGTGTACATAGGCATCCCCCACTGCTGCTCGAAATGGCCATACTTTTCGCTACAAAATTCTGTTTTCTTTCCCCAATCACCCACTAATACCGGGGGCATTGCCCGCCTCATGTTAGAGTAACATGACTTCAGTTCATGTGTCCCGTATGTCATTCGTCTGTTATCCTCATGTCTTCTGAATAGCACGCAATGATTGTTAGTAATGCCATTATCCGATTAGATTGTCCACTTAAGATTTGTTGCCATCACTACACCGTCGATTTCTGCACCGATAGTTTCTTTCACTACAAATTTGTCCAAAATGCCTAAGGCCATTTGCACCTGTAGCACCTGCTCTCAGTCGACATACCTTGACCATAATGGTGTGGATGTCCCAGGGTGCCGAGTCAGTTCACAAACTCGGAATAAACACGAGGCTCACGAGCGCGAGAAAGTCCCATCACGGTCTCGAGATTCTGGCCATCTATACAAGCGTGTCAGTGGAACTTCGAAGGAGCATGCTAGAACATCGGTTCCTGTTCATGTAACCCCACCTCTGGATCTAGCAAAAGGTGATGCAACAGCCACTATTCAACTCACTTGATATCTTATACCATAATTCAGTAATAGATCCAGTCATTGAACTCTGTTGTCT
>JABCKT010006758.1:0-19637 GCA_018858115.1 Tephrocybe rancida | reverse complement strand
ATTCCTCAAAATGATGCACGCTGGTATTATCCATCACCAGGACTGAGTTTCGATTATAAAAGGGATTCATATTATCTAACAGAATCTCAATATTTTCTCAAATTCTTCGCCTGTCCAAGATCGTGTCATGATGTCGAGATGGAGGACGCCGTCGAGTAGAATGTTAGGGCATAGAAAGCCCAGACCAACAACATACCATGACTTCGTACAAGTTAAGCATTCGAGGTCGCCCCATTGGAGAGGATTACGTGTGACCTTCCCAGTCTCTTGCCAGGTCTTGAGAGCGCGCTGGATGGCTCGTTGACTGATGCCGGCCTTTTGTGAGATCTCGGTAGTTTTCACTGTAGCTGACATGGTGATGATGAGCTTCCTCTGCCTAGGATGGACCAACCGACAGTCTCCTATTATTGTGGTAAAAGAGGAAGGATGAGATATAACGTGACGCGTCGACAATGTGTGCGACGTTGGTGGAAGTGGAGATGGATATTTCCAAATTTGGACTAAATCCCAGCTTATGTCAGATGGCCCCACAATGTGTCGAGGACCCCCAGACGCCTACGCTTTTGCAATCAGCTGGAACCAAGATGCCCGAAACTGCCAGGACGTTCGACGCGGTCCCATTTCTTCCTACACGCGCCTATCTACAAACTGTCATTCTGTACATCTTAATCGTGTATTCACTTAACCTCACCGTGATTTCTGGACTTCTTGTGGGATCTTTCAGTGTCCAAAAACACCGGCCAAGACGCGACATGTGGCCACTGATCCCCTAACTCGACCTCTCGCTCGACTCAACAACCTCGTTTTTCGTTGAAATGGATATACTAATGGTCAAAGGATACTTAGATCACGCTTATTCTGCCGCTAAAAGTGATTGGGATGAATATTGAGGATACGGCGGGTGATCCAATATTGCGTTGCGGATGTGATCGGTGAGCTTTTTTCCTTCGTTATAAGTGCAGAGACTTGTTTGTTGCTCATATAATGCCACATACAGACACTCCTAGGACCCCTCCTCGACCTCGAGCACCTGCACTACCCACTGTTAGCGTATCACCGCCCCGCGCTTAGGCCACTCCTCGACGCCGTAGGGCTCCACCCTCAACACGTCTCCAAGGCATTCAAAAGGCAAGCAACTGATTTCTAAACTCGCTGAAGACCTCATTTCGAAGCTCAAACTCCCATTTACGCTAGACTCGTGGCAGTTACACCTCATTTCGCGTATCCAGCAAGGTTATGACAGCGTATTCGTCGCGGGCACGGGCTATGGCAAGAGCCTAATTTTCGAGGGGCTAGCTTCGACCGGGGGCCCAAGTAAAACATTAGTGATCATCAGCCCACTGAAAGCACTCGAGCGTGATCAGGTGAGTAGTTTCGTGCGTACTTCTGATTCAGATTGCTCATGCTTTATTTCCCTCCAGGTTGATCAAGCTGTCAAAGTCTGGGAGCCATATAACTAGCCGAGAATTCCTTGCTTGTGTCGAAAGCGGATCCAACAGTACTGGTGACGCTCTTCTTGAATTCTATGTTAAGTATACTGCCATCTGGATTCTGGGATGTACGTAGATTGTCAAGATCGTTGCTAGCCCGAATTGCGCGGCGTGAGTCCGGGCTGGTGCAAGACGCCAGGAAAGTTTGTTGGAAATGGTCACCTACAGCTCAGAATACCTACTTTGCTAGGAACGAGACAGCGTAGCCTTCGTTGATAATTTCAGAGTCAAGTGTAATGGTTGGATTAAAGAGTCGACTTACTAGCGCCTATAACGATACTCACGAAAAGTTCCGCAAAGTTCGAGCCAAGGATTGCGAACTAAAGTTGTAGGAGTATGATGTGTATGGGAGATGGGTCTGGCATACTGTGATCAGCTCGACCAAAGCAAGGATATTGTCTGAGGCGTCATTAGTGTCGGTACAGCGACACATCATATTAGTGCAGGAGCCTAGTCAACAATCCCGTACTCGTTAGGGAGAGCGTCAAAATATTGATGAGCCAATTCGTCCTGAGGTTCAATTAGACTTTGAGAAGATACTAACTCGTTAGACTTTACGATTCTGAAGCAATTGGGAATGATGCTCTGGATTATCTGGCATATCAACAATCGAACTGGTACTACGTGGGATGATATCTTGAGTCACGTACTACCTAACGAGACTCTAAAATCACTTCCCGGACACCTCCTACCCAGCAGGTGTGATCCCAAGAGCCATCCTGCTTCTAGCATATCATCCTGGGGTGGGCCGTTAGCGAGTGAGCATTTCCACCCCCTTCTCCCATAATGCATGAACCATTATGGTATAAGATCCTCACGGCCATCACATTCATCGAAGTTAGGACCGTGTGGGGGTAATTGAGCACAGGCGGTTCTATGCAACCAGAGAACCATACTGTATATGACAAGAGACTCTTGTTCCAACGTTCGCTGCGAGGGCTGCCATACAAATGCTATTCGATCGCTGTAATCGTGGACGAAGTCGGACAAAACCGGAATGACATTGTACGTGGAGCAGTGGAATAAGACTGAATGATACACAGAGCGAGGTTCAACTCCACGCGGTGTTTTAGGACGCCACGAATAATGTCTTATTGTCAGGGATGGTGTACTAGGCACTAGCATGTAAGTACGCACTTATCGCAGCAATTACTTTCATGTTAGATGCTACGGCCAGTAGTCCCAGGAACCCTACATGATGGTGTCGTAGAGCGATATTGGCAAAGTGGAATGCTGAGAAAAGGCCCGCGTGGTTCGACTCTGCGCGGTGTTGTGGGCAACAGGAGTAGTTCACATCTTTTTCAGGGCTTGTACTCTTGGTTGGTTACACGTACGTATGTACTTGGGTGGCTCGGCGGGTCAGTTCATGGTGGGTGCGTGCAGGTGGTGGGGCAGGGTGTCGATGCAGGGTGCAGCTGTGCGCCACGGCTGACGCGCGGGTTCGACTCCCCACTCTCTAATGGCTCGAGGAGTTGGCGGTTATCATGTGTTTGCCTCGATTTTGTCCTGGAAGCGAGATGCTGGAGATGCGTACATTGGAGAGAGGGAGAGTATCCATCTAGAACGAGCCGCAAGGTGCGTACGTGTGTCGGATGCATACTCCTGCAGGTAGGCGCCAATCCGGGTTCGACTCCCGTGGTGCCAATTACAAAGAGTCTCTTTGCCTGGTGGATGGATGCACGTACGAGCACCTATTCATACGGAGGAAGGTGAGCAGGTACGGGCAGTCAGGCTGGTAGGAGGGATAGTGTTCAGCACGCGTGGACGAGATATTGATATTATTCGGAACAGCGTCACAATTGGATTCAGTGCCGCAGAGATAAGTGTGAGGACTCTTCCCCAGATTGATGCATGGAGCTGTGCATTGGCGATATACAAGACCAACAGGGAGTTGGCACAAAGGGCAGGCCTTTTCTCGGCCAAGATTCTTCTGTCATCGCGCCAATATTGATTTCGGTATGCAGTCTACAGCATTCAATGGTGTGAGCGTCAGGCCACTCTCGACGAGGAGAGAGAGAATCATGCCATGGCATATGTGGGATAAAGAGGGCGAAGTTCTGCATATTGAACCTGGTGGCAATATGGTGGCGTGATGCACGCAATCAAAATGCAATCCGTTTCCGGATGTTGTGTCCTATTTGCCAGTAATATTCAGCATGACGTCACCCGTTAATCCTTGATCCCGAACCGCGACATGGGCGACCACTCGCGAGCGACGTCTATTTCCCGCGCAAGCCGCCAGGGCTCTACCACCTCTCGCAACCAATCTTTGATTAAGAAGAACATCGCTCCGAACGACCTAGACCCCTCCGACGTCCTCATCGAGCGCTTCGTGGCTTGGAAGGCCATCGTCAAGCAGTTAATTGCGTATTTTGAGGTCAGACATTTTATTTTCTTTCTGAGTTTTTATTTCTTGTCTAATTCTTTGAGTGAAGGGTATAGCAGATATTGAGACCAACACGGCGAAAGAGCTTACGAGGCTTGGAGGAGTTATCCAGGTGCCATTTAAGTCGGGGAATCAGTTCCTTGGCGAGGGAGGACTTCAGGTGCGTTCTGAGCGTCTCTCTGAGTTCTTCTTCTAATCCTGTAGCCTTGAAGGACGTTTACTACGGTATACGAGACAATACACGCGTTATTGCTGACCAGTATGCCAATCTCGGGCGTACAATTGACAGCTCAATCGTTCAGCACCTTCAGAAGCTGCTCGTGGAGATCAAGGCCCACATCAAGGTCAGCTTCTTCTCTTTAATTTAGCTCGGTCTCACTCACATATTGTACTACAGAATGTCCAGAATGACACAGGAAAACTCGCCACGAACGTCGCAAAAGAACGCGAGCTCTCCACGCGGCTCATAGGCGAACTATCTAGCAATATTTCCAGCTTCAAGAACCGCCCTATGAACGTTACCCACCATACAGACCCGTACGGCGCTTGCTTCCCTCTATTTCGACTTTTTTCATAATTTCCTATTAAAGATATGTATCGAACCTCGCCGTATCCCACCAGCTCCAGAAACAAGTTCACGAAGAAAACCTCCTACAAAAGTCTATCATTATAATGCAACAAAATTCCGCCCACTTCGAAGAGGGCATCGTCCGTGCGCTCCAATCCGCATGGGGTACATACACCGAGTGGGCTTCGCGTTCGAGTCTCGCGATATCGTGCACAGATCAAGGATTAGCGGCCCGCATGTCCAGCCTACAGCCAGACACGGAGTGGATTGGGTTCGCAGGTCGCGCGGGTCATCTTCTCGATCCTGAGACACCTCTACGCGATCCAGGACACATTAACTACCCATCGAAGGAGGACCCCACCGTCAGGGCAGTGCATACGGGGTATCTCGAGCGGAAGAAACGATTCACGCGTTCATACCGCGAATCGTACTTCGTTTTGACCGCCGCCGGCTTCCTGCACAGCTACGCCTCCAACGACGCGTCCACTCCCGGTGGGATCGTGCCTATCTTCTCGTTGTTCCTCCCCATGTGCACCCTCGGCCCGCCCTCCTCCACCTCCGCGAAATCGTATAAATTTCACATCGAGTCCGGCACCGACGGCTCAGGTACCACCAAGGCCGGCGGGCTACCCATACCTGGACTCAAAGCGCTCAAGGGGAAGGGAGTGTCAGGACACGCGTGGGCGTTTAGGTCAAGGAGCCGCGAGGATCTGATGGAGTGGTGGAATGATATTAGGATGCTCTGTGCACGGTACCTCGTTCCGAGCGAGCAGATGGAGAGGAGCGGTCCTGTGGAGGCTGCCGTGCGGGCAGTGGGGTATCAGAGTGAGGAGTCTGGGGGGGAGCAGGAGGATGAAGATGAGGAGGAGGGGAGTAGTGTTGAGGAGGAAGAGCACGAGGACGGGGAGGAGTACGAGGAGATGCAAGTAGTGGAACTCTCGTCGTACTCGCATCCTGAGAAGGAGGCTGGGGTGGAGATAAGCTCCAATGGCTACGCTGTGAGTAATTAGTTGTCTTCCTGCCCTTTCTTCTTTTTCCTTTTTCCTTCGTTTGTTTTCTTTCGTTGCGCTTTTCGTACGCCTCCCTTCTTCTCTTTCATAATTTTTCATTATCACCCCTTTCTTACGGATTTACCCCAGATTGAAAAAAAGCTGTCTCCCACGTCGCTTGCACCTGCGCCCGACGCAGATGGTGCCTACCACGAACCCGAAGGAAATGGAGATGTCGCACGCCTACCGAGTGCGCGGCAGCAGGAAAAGGCGCCAGAGGGACGTCCACCGCGTTCGTTCTCCCCCGCTCCTGCCTCTGTCGACGAGCTCGAGTACGTTCCCGCCCACACCGGTCTTCCCTCTGCGCATGAACACGAAACCCGCGAACAAGAACCTAAGGAACAGGTGGCGCATGTTCGCGCACCGGGCGACTCGAGGTTCCGCGAGGCCTTATGAAGGTGCGCGCGTGGGCGCGTGATGGTGCCCACGCTCGGAGTTCTAGTGGCGTCATATGTGGGGTACGCCGGGGCAGGGATGGACGCGGTCAAGGCGTATGGAGCCGTGGTAGGGCAGTACCTTGGTGGAGTTGATATTCACGAGTTTGAGGAGTACCTCCATCGGGTTGGGGCGTACGGCGCCGGGGGGCTACATGGAGTCGGGGAACGGCTCGGTGGGGTGGGGACCTACGCCAAAGACACGCTCGGTGGGTGGCACTTGGATGGGGCAATGAACGTGACGATGGGTGCTGTGGGCTGGGCCGTTAGGGCTGGGGAGAGGGCGTATACGTATGTGCGGCTTTAAGTTCGGGCTGGCTTTGGGGACTCGGAGCGATGAACTAACAATGGACACGATATAGAAGGGAACGAAAGCGCACTGCATATGTACTTCATAGTGTAGATTGGTGTAGATATATATTTCTAGGCTGTATTTTTAGTGTTGTATGGCTTGTGTATAGTTTTCTCGTTGATAATTGTAGAGTGTTCTAGCTTGTAAACCCCATCTAAGTGCCCTGCAAGCAGGGTTGACCGTATATGGAACTAAGGAGTCACCGAGAACACTAGCACTGTTCCAAGTTCCCTGAGTATATCATTAAATATGTAAAATTGGGATATACGAGCACACAATGGGATGAGCATGTCATGCAATCTCTGCTAAGCAGTGGCAGTGCAGATTGATAAGTTCGTCCTTCCCAGGTCCTTCACTCGAATTTGAAAACACCTCCCGTGCACTGGAAGCCGAACACCATTCACTGTTGCTTCACTATACCACCAAAGAACACTCAACACTGGCCCAAGCTACCTCTGTTTATTCAAGTGAGTGACGCGCTATGTGCTCCATCCGCACTCATAGGTAGCATTCTCCAGACCGTCGTAGACAAGGCGCGACAGCATCCAATTCACTTGAAGGCCCCCGTCACCTTTCTACTGTCATACCTGCACAAAATGTGGAGGGATCCTCCCCCTATCCCCACTCTCGGCGTGTCTCAATTCGACGCACATCTGCCGATCGGCGTCATATCGGACTCTGCTACAATGGTTGATGCGTTCAGCTACGCACTGGTGGAACTTCACTTAGCCATCGACATTCATAAGACGGGTGATCATATGCGACTCCTATGAAATGGATGGCCAAACATTTGAAGATGGATGAACCTTTTTGTACCGCGAACTCGTATTCGCAAATTGTGATCCATCCATCGCCGACTCCAGCCTCGGTATATCTGTCGAGTTCATTTTTGGGTGGCTCGTTCAACATAAAGAAGCTAGGCCAATTGTGGCGGCAACGGAAGGGACGCTTGGCCTCGCCATTGAGTGCTATACGAATCTTGGACGACCTTTATTGGCTGCAAGTGACGTGTGTACCTAGCTTGGGAACACAGGCATCACTCTATACGACCTTTTACCGGCAAGTGAATCTAATTTTACTGAGTGCATTGAAGCAGTCCTCGACTCGACCAATGTTCGGACTGCATGCGCTCCATTCAAACCAATCACTCTTGCTACACAGCAAGAGGACAATTGCACTCATGATTTTCCCTTGCTCACAGAGGTATATGTAACATCATGCATAAGAGATCCAGCATTTTACTGGACCCGACTTCCCGTGAAAGTCATCATCCCAAAAACCTGCGCTGCCCTTGCCTACTTTGATACAGCCTTGTGGGGCTCTTACTCCAATATAGCGGTCACGTTGCTTATGGACGTTCGTGGATGATACATGGCTTGCGCTGTAATATGCTAATATGCTGTCGCTATTGCTTGCGAGTTCTGCCTATTATGATCCAACGGCAGAGCCAAAGGGCATTCTTCACGCCGTATCATGGCTTATGGACAGCAAGTTCAGCAATATTTATTGTTTCGCACCGTTCTACGACGATTATTGAAAAACGGAGCCGTCCACCAAGAGCCCCAGAGTACCATCAGCTTGCAACACCCTTGTCAAAGCAATCAACACCTCTGAGGTGAACGTTTACTCCGCATTTGAGTTACAAGAGCAGTACTCGCCCAAATGTGGGAACACGAAGGTGCTGGACTATACTGAATTTCAACTCGTTACGAATCTGATTTCCCAAACAGTGTCCAGGGGAGAACAGTCCGGGTGTGGTACGCCGTTGCTCGGGATGCAAAAGCATGTTTTAATGCTCGCATACATACCAAAGAAATGACTGTCCTCGACATCGAAATAAATGTGGCTCCTATCGAACTGGTACGATACTTCGTCAGAATTATTGCATGATGTAGTACTTATTCTGTATTTTAGGTCGCGTTCTTGTGGAATTGCCCCAAACTCTTGCATTTGTAGAGTTCACTCTGAAGCGAGAGATTTTTTTCAGACAGCTTGACATCGAGAATGCGCGTGACAAATTCCTCTCCACATCTCCCTTATCTCCTCTCCATAACAGCTGCCTCGAGCTTGATGTCACCGCTGAAGATCTAGATGCTCCGGAATTCACTGGTATTGTAGTATGCTATCGCTACTTGCGGTGATACTTGTGATACCCCTGAGGGGCTCCCCAAATCCGAAAGGGAAAATTATTCGTCTGGACGTCACGCTAGACGTGTTTGGGACGCTGAGTGAATAGGTAAACACACGATCATCGCGGCTCGGGGGCCTTCGTATTAACCAACTGCCAACGTTCACAGACATCTGATTAACTAAGGCCGCCCTCAACTACCCCTTCCGTACTACACCTTCCGTTTCAAGGAAGAACGGGACATATAGTGCCGCGGACATCATAGACACTTGTTCCATAGCCCTGACGGACGAGTCTCACTGGATAATACCTACTAAATGTATCGGACGAATCCGTGCAGTTCTTGCTTCGCTTGTGGCTCAGATAATCCAAGCATAACTCGTGAGGGAGGCAAAGGCTGCGGTAAAGCCGAGTAGTGGCTTGCATGTATTGGTGAGGACGAAAGGAGATCAGAAGATGACCCGGGAGGACGTCGGTTCAGCAACCGTATCACGCGCCTCCGAGATCATCCAGACACATCAGCCCTTGACATGGACATTCTTGATGTCTATTGCAGCCCACGAAAGGTCTTCTAGCGCTGGAAAAACTGTGGAACGGAGACGACCTCCGGATATGGTACACCCGGCTAACCATCCTTAGGAGATGCTGTGCTAATAGTTGACACCTGCCAATCAACAGGTCTGTACACATGCTATTTCGGCACACGACTTCTCTCTCAACAACTTTGAGGCCCGCTTGCTTCCACTGACAAGAGGACTCCTTTACTTCGCCCTCCCTACACCGGTAGATCTCTTTGCCTACGGGAGCCGCGTTGGCGAGATGCAGGATTACAGGACCGTTTGCCGCTCACTCATCAAGTTCTCGGCGCACGAAGCAGCGATCATCTGTGTGCACGCTTCTGATCCAACCACATCTGGTTGTATCCAGATGGATAATGTTCAGAATTATCACCTCCAGCGTGATCAGCGCATCGGATGTGAGATAAATTGAAGGTAGGAATTGCTGGCATCTACATCGAATTGAACGACGCCAGCGACCGGAGTGGACCCAACTGCATTTGACTTGGAGGCCATACGCAGGGTTCTGGCATTAAATCACCGGCGGCCGTGCGAAGTTCACTACATACAAACTCCTCGAGTTTGTAGACCACAAATATTTCGAGCACGGTTGCTTGCCCTGGCACACTATGTGCCGGAGCTCGAAAACATGAAATCACTGACATCCAACGAATTTCGCACCCGATGTCCCCGTGTTCGCATCTCTGTCCATGCAGCAAATGTACACCCCTTGGCTACTAGTGGAAAGGCTGAGACAGTGACAACGGAGTAGAAGTACGCCATGCTCGAGGAAGTTTAAGTGATCCTCCTTACCATCTCCTCTCTGCTCTCTAATTCAGTTATCGCGGTTGAATTACGAGAGCGCGCTTGCTTCCACGTGGTAAGTCTCCAAGTCATTGTCTAAGCGTTGTCTACCGCAATCCAATCAACACGTTAATAGTTAGGCGCAGCGATGCCAGTCAAATCAAGCTAATGCTGCCGCGTTGTTCCCCC
Source organism: Tephrocybe rancida (assembly GCA_018858115.1). NCBI lineage: Eukaryota > Fungi > Basidiomycota > Agaricomycetes > Agaricales > Lyophyllaceae > Tephrocybe > Tephrocybe rancida. The sequence goes on along the minus strand of JABCKT010006758.1, from coordinate 9,680 downwards.
CCCCCGAGTAGGGGTAGGCTAATGAATGTCAAGGAAAACGCCGTGCACCCGGATCGACCTTACTTCGTAAAGGTGTGTACTTGCGGTCAAAGACCACACACTTTGTCCTATTTCGCTCCTTCAGGTGTGTTCGACTTTAGTACGTTAGTGCTAGTCTATACGCTGTTACCCGTTTGCCGCTGTCGAGCATCGGCTCGATGGGTGTGCTCCCGAAACCGCCGGGGCCATATAACTTGGTCATATGGGCGAGCTAGAAACGTCGTGACCAAACGAGGTTAGAAGCATTGGCTCTGGTATATAAGGCTTCGACAACTCACGGAAATCGACATCCCAGAATATCCAACATGAAATTCACAAGCTTCATTGCACTCGTATCTCTCTCCGTCTCTGCTTTCGGAGCCAACGTAGATACATTCCGTCCAGACGTACAGCGTCTTGCCGACAGTGTCGCATCGTGGAGCAACGCTGTGACGGCCCTCCACCCTAACGACACGGTGGGAGATACAATTGGGGTTCACGTATGTCTGTCACTCTACAAATGGCGGAATTGCTAACTTTACGAGGCTTCTTGTTGTTCTGTTCTCTAGGGAATCTTTATAAGCTCTGCAGGAGTCGTGTCTACCATGGATTCATTGATCAATGATGCTTTAGTGAGTATATTTCCACTCTTTTCGATCGAAATATGCTCATGTGTTCATATGACTCACCACCAGTCCGTGACGGGTCCCCTAACCGAGGTCGACGGTCTTACTGTCGTCGCTCTTTTCAACCCCATTGCACTGGGCTTGATCAGTGCTCTCCAGGCCTTGCAAGATCGTAAGGCAGCGATTGCTGCTGTACCCCCTCTGGGACCATTCAATGCCCTCGCCACCATCAACACAATTGTGGGTCTTGAGACGAACACTACATTGACCCTCAAGGCTACGTTCGCTCAGTCTGTGTTCACCGTAAGTGTGGTTTTCGGTCCTCAATTGCAATTGTAATGTTGAACAGCTGTACTTGGGCTACAGGGAGTCGCCCTCATCACATGGAACACTCTCACAGATAGCATCATTGCAAAGGAGAGAGCCACGGCCATTTTTCTCGGCAGCGTCTGATGGCGAGCGATAGAGGGCAGTCGGAATCATTCCTATATCAGTATATCCCGACAACCCCACTAGTTCACCACAAGTTCTCTGCCCCCTTGTTCCTGATTGAACCTATGTTTTCCTTCTGCAAGCGATGTAAATTTTACTATCTATATGGACTCTTGTTGTCTCAATATTCATTTACGTGTTTATGGCTAACCCCCCCCTGTGTGCGCTATCACCAAAGGCAGCGACGGTTCTATCCTCGCCAGCACGACCCCGTCTCTATCAAACTCCTCAGCCACACACCCAATATGCAAACTCTCCCTGTGTTTGTGCAGGTCCACCCTCGAAGGGCTATCTAATGATGCACTGGCTGTCGAGGTTCTCGACATCGCGCCCACTTTATGATCTACTATCCTCGTGAATTGCTGCTGGTATTCAGTTACAATTACTTGTGCTGTATATCTTATTCTCTACCGAAGTGAATGTATTTCGGACTTGGTCACTGCGAGAACATTGAGTTCTGAGTTGAAAGGAGATTAAATGCCCTACTGGTTCATAACAAGTGTCTATGTCAGTACCTATCGGTGCCGCACAGTAGGATAACACAACGTGCAGTGGCGGTGTGTCCGTGTCCTTCTTATTTGAGTCGGATCTACCATTCACGAAGTACGGGCACCTGATGCTTGAACGTAGACTACGAAGCAACTGGCTTTTGGGATTTATATCTCGCATGAGGAGAATTGAACCTTGGTGGGCTCATTGGGAGTACTTTTCAAAATTTCTTGAGCAGATTCAAGGCACAGACGTAACTTACCGATGCTCGCTTAATGATCTGTACCAATATTCACTGATGTAGGTATATAAATTTGGGAGGGATCACGACGGGACTGTAACTTGTTGGTGGCGCCGGACATCACGAAGTCAGTTCATATACGATTCTTTAACCATTCTAGTTCTTGTGGATCCGCGGACGGGCCACACGACATCCCACTCTCTTCGCATGGCCCACTACCAGGTCACCTGTACTCGTATTGTACAAATTGCTCAATTGGCCGTGAGTATGCTTCAGCAATGGGAGCGACTTGATCATCTTGGGCGCACAAAAAAAACCGACCTAGATATGCATTAAGAGTGATTCACACCCTCGGCAGTACGAAGTAGACGAATTACCGCTCTCCGATGGCAACGACCCAGGTTACCACTAACCTAACCCTGAGGCGATCTCCAGCAGCCGGACAAAGGTATCGGGAAGTTCGTTGACTTGGCTAGCTAGAAATTCTGCACAAGATTGGATTATGGTTGTAAGTCACAATTTTTAAAAGAACACAAGTAAGGAACCAACCAGTCGTTGGGAGGGTTGACATGGAACAATTGGCTTTCGGATATGCGCCGTACAGATGGGTTGGAGTAGAGCGCGCTGAGCTGTTCTGGGCATAACTCGGCTAGAGACAAGAGCTGGTCAAAACGCACAATGAGTGGGAGTCAGTATTCTAATCTGACCTCACCACAAAGGGAGCCGGGGCCCTACCACATAGTAGTTGACGATCTAGTTGCATCTCGCAAGAACTCAGATTCCGAGATCCTAAGTTTACTTAGGTAATCTCGGTTATACCATTCCTGAGGCTGGAGGAAATTGATGGGGCGCAAAAATTTTTGACACGTGATTTTACTCCCACGATCTCGCAAATGACGCCTGCTCCATGTCTATGTACGTATACCCCCAGTACCTACCTCATCACCAAGCTGTTTAGATTCACTCATATCTTATTAGAAGACTGCATTCTACCTATACTCACTTAGCACCGTGTTAACGATGCTCCGGCTAGACAGGCAGTTCCATCGTGTGGTGCTACAAGTGCGAAATACCATCTGCCTCATATTCAACTCCTTCAGTTTGAATCTTGCCAAAGAACGCTGATGGAACACTTGAAGCTTCATGACTTTTTGACTTTGGACGATTCCGTTCAAGACGTAACAAGTAATTGATCAAAGTCAGGCTATGTTTTGATTGGATGTATTACTAATACGGAAGCTAGCCCGTAACCATCATCAGCAAAACCGGGAGAACCTTATAAGGCCTTATAATGACCATAATCGCCACAATTTGTCACAAGGTCCCATTGGGCTGGTGAATTTTCGCAAGGGCATATGTGGAAATAATATATTGCCAATGCTTGCCTGTCAGATGAACCTTGCCAATGCTTAACCGCCCGTTGCCCCCTACAAGTTGACATAAGGGCTTATCAGGAAATAATTTATTGCCCATGTGTTCCATGCAGTTCCACCTTACATCGCTTATGAGCGATTATAGGGCTGTCACCCTACAGGCATATTCGAGCTTGGTGGTGGTCGGGTCATTTTCAGGATAGCGTAAAAATGTCAAAATGATAGTATATTCAATATACAGTAGATTACGCTGGCACAGTACGAATGAATTAGAGAAGAATATGATTGACAATGTACCCATTATATTTTGACTAGTCTAGTTCCTCCTGCTAGTCGTCTTGCTCTTGCTCTTGCTCCTGCTCCTTGTCATGCTCCTGCTCCTTGTCATGCTCCTGCTCCTGATCCCTCTCCATCTGCTGCAATAGTGCCACTCGAGTGCGCTTGGCTGCACGTTGCTGTTGAAGAACCTCGAAGTTTGATGGAGCCAGCATCGGCTGTGTGGTTACTGTCGGCATGGTAGATGGTTTTGAGGTACCAAAGATCTCACTATTGAAGGCCTGAGTGATGTGATAGTGGTTGAGTAGATGTTTACGCACTAGTTGAATGCTTCGATGATCTCCTGGCCTTCTCCATCCTCAAATAAGTCGACAATGTTCCAGTAGAATTTCGGATAGTCGAACTGCTTGTCCCATGTGCCCCACTGCACGGCTGAAGAGATAGCAAACTGAGCCTGAGAAGACATGTAAGTATGAGTGAGCCTCGAGATATGAAGCCTACTCACCTGGCATGCAATATAAGCAATTGATCGACCTGTCATTGATGTGACTCCGTGGAGGGCAGCATTGCCGCTCTTTCCTCGTGTAAATCCAGCCGCCTCGCGTGATGAACTAGGCCCTTGAAAGATATGTTTGGCAACCTGCAAAGGTGATGAGACAGAGTATGTTTGATGCTCAGTGACTTACTCAATAGCAATAGTGGCCGCAAAGGATTTTTGATGTCAAGTTTGTCGGGTCGTAAACATGGCCATCAGGATAGAGAAAGCGAGGAAAATGATCAGCTGTTACAATGATCTCACCTGACTCAATCTTGGCATAGGTTCTAATGGCATGTGAGTTCATGGCCATGAAGAATGGGGACAACTAACTCTATCGTAGCGGGATGCTCCATCGGGCAGAGCATTGCTGCACACTGAGGACGACCCCACCCGCGTAATGCTTTGTCAGGTGTAGAAATAGAAGGGTGCACAGCGTCTGCCTTTGACTTCAAGATGTAGGTTGGTGAATCCCTTTTGAGGGTGGCCGTGTCGTCACATCAAACACTGTTGTGTGCTGTATTGATCTGGGTAACCATAGTTCACATCAAGATGTCAGAGTCAGGACAGGTTGAAGTGGAGAATGAATTCATGTACCATGGTGTAGGCTTGATTTCGAGTGAGCTTATCACTCACCAGGTCCAACATTTGCTGTGAGAAGTCAGGGATGGCTTCCTTCAAAAGTTGCCAGCTTTTGAGCAAATGTCTATCACTAGATCCTCATTGAGTATATGGGTAATTAGACAGGGGAACAAGTGGAACAGCTCACACGTCTGAATAACCACTGTCCGACAACTGCACTTCATATCTGATGCCAAACTCAACAATGGTTGAGATACGGTTAAACAGATCACCCATGCGCGCGTAGTTACGACCATAGGCAGCATAAGTTGTGTCATCATTCAGTAGTGAAGCATTGTCGACATCGGATGATCTGTGAGATAATCAGCACCAAGAATTACTCAAGGTTGTCAGCTACCTTTTCTTCCTGGCGCCAGTCGTTGTTGCACGTAGGATGTTCTGCTGTACTTGTTGACGAGCGATGGCTTCAGGGGTTTCTACCTGAGGTGGCAAGTTGCCAGTTGGGTGAGCTGGTGTTATCAGAGACCCAGTTGGACGAGCAGGGGTTACTGGAAACCCAGGCTGTGGAGGCATGCTGGGGGGGCAGAAAGAGGGAAATCTAAGTGAATCGATTCCACCATGAGATTTTTAATGGTGCTCACCACATGATCATGCAGCGCCATCGATATCGATGGATTAGCCATGTTTCTCAGTGCCTGGCCACCCAACGCAGTTTACCTATCCTCACAGAGTTGCACAGGCCCTTTTGTCGCACAAGTCCCAGCCACAGGCATCCAGGCAATCAACGTGCCAGTCTCCTTGCTCAAACGTAACATCAAGGTACATTATGCAACTCTATATCTCTGACAACATTACTCATCATTAGAGATACCAATAGCATAACGACAAATTGGGAATGAACTCACCCACACCAGCAAAAAGGCACTTGCCACCTGTGGACAATGAAGGATCAGTAACAGAGGCATCGTCCGATGTTGAGGAACATCCTATGATGGTCGAAAGTCAGAAGCACCTGTCATCCGATGAGGTGCTCGGCACTGGCAGTCATTCTCCTTCCATCCAGCAGACTCCCCATGGTCATTTGTCTTCCATCCAGCAGGCTTCCAGCAACCAACCAAAACCATCCTATGATGAGCTACATCGTGAATTCGCCCGCCTTCGTAGGATCTGCCATAGTTCTGAAGCACATCGCCAACATCTCATTGAGAAGACCAATATTGCCGAAAGGAAGTCCCAGCGTCTGAACAAGCTTAATTGTTGCCTCAAGAAACACCTGGAGCGGACGACATCGAGACTGAAATACACACTTGGTTATGTGTCGCTCATTGGGAGGGAGCTATCCTCACGGGCAGAGATGGAGGACATTGGCTATGAAGACTATGGAGGCTCTGAGTCAGAGTCAGAGGACAATTGAAGTGATGGTTGGCACCTTAGATAATCATCATCCCAGTTTATACAGCCTCAATACAAACAATTCTCCTCACTCGATGACCCACTGTTGTTTGAGTCACATGCGAGCTCAGGTATGTACCTCAATTCATTGTTTATGAGGGTGTGTGCTTACTGTCCACGTCCACGATCCAGCCTCTGTAGTGGGAGATGCCTGGAGAATACCTCTGGGACTATTTTGCAGGCCCTTGGCATGTGTGCTCTGGGCCTGCCAGTGTTTCAAGCCCATTTGAACTCCATTGTGTATGTCATCTCTGAGACTTTTCCTTATTACTTCAAGTAAGTCCTAAAGCTTTTTCTTTTGTTACTTGTCTAACCTTCCTCAGCAGCTACACTACACTGCAGCAATGCGCTGTGTTATTCTAATCATTTTGCTTATCGGCATGTCATTCTTCTGCCCCCATCCCTGCAACCTATCATTTGGAACAAGTCAAGGCCTCAGCATTCATCAAGCGCGATGTACAACATACAAGGACGCAGAGACTGACGACCTGTCTGACCTATATGGCAAGTTTGCAGAGGAGCAACAGTGACACAAACATCAACGACTGGATCCAGAGCCACAAGAAGAGCTAAACACAATGGCCAGTGTTGCAGATCCTCCACCATTTGATGACGAGGATACTGTAATGGACGATGTGAGTCATTCTTTTCATCTGTCTTGGTTTTGCACCTCACGAATATCATTCTTAGTTATACACAATCGATAACATTGACCCTGTTGAACCACTTCCCGACCCAGTTCTCGAACCAGAACCAGAACCTGCTCGTGATTCTACCAGTGGACGCCCCACGTGTGTCAGACAAAAGACATGGAAATTGCTGGAGCTCCTTCCTGACCCCCCAGCACCTGTAACTCTTGCTCCACCAGCAACCCCACCTCCAGAGGATGATGACAAGACACCTCCGCCCACAATCCAAGAGGTTATTTGGGACCCTGTCCAAACACAGCTGAACATCTTTGGTCTGTACCGTGAATATCCCTCCATGCCGACTCATAATCCAGATGACGAAACCTCCCTTACCGACCTGTTCAATTTTGCCCCCCCATCCCACCCAGTGCCTGAGACTTCACGTCTTGCACCTGATACATCTACATCTACGATATCCAGCCTTGTTGGTGATGGACTAGCTGCACCTCAATCAGATCATACCCCATTCAAAAATTCATCTATCTTTGGGCTAATGAACTGGATGTGGACGGGCTCAGCGATGAAAAGTCTTGGGGAGGTGACGAGGCTTGTCAACTTCTTGAAATCCGACAAGTTTCACAAGGAGGACATCAAGGGTTTTGACATCAAGGCTGAGACTGCTTGTTTTGACAACTCTGTGGAGGATGGCAGGGGTGACCACAGCTCCCAGGCTCCAAAGGATGGTTGGAGGGAGCAGGATGTCAATACATCAGTAAAGTCGGGTTTTTGCTTGTAGCAGATCATAGTGTTTGGCGTTGATGTCATAGGCTGCCATAGTAACCAACCCAGTCTATAGTGGGTATAGCACTTCTGTAGCCTTTAATAGTCGCTCTATAGCACTCTATAGCGTTGAGGGACTACTATATAGCAGTTGGTAGCCTTGAGCCACTTCTCTCAGCTCTGTAGCCCCATATATCAATCTTCTCCCAAAGAACAATATAAACAACTTCATATAAATGATAAATACTAAGGAGTGAAGATATATCACTTTCACTACTATTGTACAGAAGCATTCATTCAAGTGCTGACAATGGTACGCGATGTCTCGACACTTGGCTAACGGACTCTCAAAAAGTGCCAAAGTTTGATTAACCTTACCCTAAACATTCACGTGATCCAATGTTCAAATGTTCGCATTTGGCATTTCTGCCACATCACCACCACCACCACCATCTCTGTCCATCGCTCATGACATTACAACAGCTCATCTTCTTTATGATATTGTCACTTCATTGTAGCAAGGCAGGCGGATTAGAGATGAGGGATCTGGGCTATACCAGCCAACCTTGGTGTGTCATACCTCCTTCCGACTTGTTCATTTCATTCTCATTTTTTGCTTTCAGCAATTTCTATTCTCCCTCCTTCCCTTTCAGTTCTTGGGTCATCAACAGCTATGATACAGACTCTCAATGCTAAGATCTGCTGGTCAACATTCACCTCACAGTAGCATATCCTTGGTGAGTCTATACTGTGCTATTCATCATCTCATACAACAATTTAACTCACAGATCCCCAACACCCACAGCACCATCTGCTCCTCGTGGTAACCTATTTTTGGTGAGTCAATCTACGGTTCCATCCTCCATCTCGTCCAATAATTAAAATAAACTTGCAGATCAGTCTGCGAGAACCTCAGTTCCAGTACTGATGGCATCTCACCTCATGTGAAACACATGCAAGACCACAATCAGGGTGGTCAAGTATTGATACATACAGGTGATGGAGATGCAGGCAAGTTTTCTTGCAATGTAGTTACAAACTGTATTATCATTGCAGCTTGAATATATAATCTTTTAAACCTTCTCTTATGTCTGCTTATAAGAATTTTGACCATGTGATGAACTGACATAGAACTAGAAGTATGCTATGGACTGCTATGGAGCGCTATATAGATGTGACATGCCACTATGGAGCGCTACATGGATGTGACATGCTTCTATGGGGCACTGTGGAGTGAAGAATGTACACTATGACGCTATGGGGCTATGTAGCACTACCCAGCACTAGTTTGCCTCCTCCGACTTTACTGATGTATACAGGTGCCATATGGAAAGAGTGCCATGCCAGACGACATTCCCATCTTTGAAGTCCCTGGCCTTCACCTCCGAAAACTCATCGAAGTCATCAAAAGTGCCGTTCGTGATGGGTCTGCAGCATGCTATCACTACACACCATTCAAACAGTTCTGGCAGCCACACTCGGGTCAGGAACGTGAGAGGATATATGACGACATGTTCTCCTCAGACGCGTTTTTGGGTGAGCACATCAAAATCCAGCAACAACTGCCGGGAGAACCTGGATGTATGCTTGAATGTGTAGTCATTGGTCTTATGTTTTGGTCCGACTCGACACACCTTGCCAGTTTTGGTAATGCGTCGCTCTGGCCCTTGTATCTCTATTTCTCAAATCAGTCCAAATGGTTACGAGGAAAGCCACAGATGGGCGCTCGTCATCATATTGCGTACATTCCCAAGGTTAGTTTACATTCGAAACTGTATTTTTGGCCATTACTCATGCGGATACTCCAGCTTCCGGATAGCTTCCATGATTTCTTTGAGGGTCTTGCAGGTGAAGGAGCTTTGGCAGACATACTCACTCATTGCTGACGTGACCTCATGCATAATGTCTGGCAGTTGATCCTTGACGATGATTTCATGTATGCATACAAGCACGGCATTGTTATAGAATGTCCAGATGGTATCATGCGACGCTTTTACCCCTGCATCTTTACCTATTCTGCAGACTACCCTGAAAAGTGAGTCTTATACTGCACACTCACTCAGCCGGTGTGTAGCGCTTATCTAAGTCATATGTGGCCTAACTAGTGTTTGAAAGTCCGGTCCTGGTCCGGTTTTTCATCAAAATTCAAAAGACCGGGACCGTAACCAGTTAACAGAATTCAAAAAA
>JABCKT010006757.1:0-19701 GCA_018858115.1 Tephrocybe rancida | reverse complement strand
TTATATAAGTTATAATTTGTATTTTAAAATATATAAAATATATAATAAATTATGATTACTCTCAATACCACCACGTAAATGTTGCCTGCTCACACCTACATGGCAGGTGACTAGTTTATTTAAGTTTAAATTATAAAGTATCATCACATGACATGTGCAAATTTCAACAATTTGCACATGTCATTTGTCTGATTGGAGTCTGATAGGAGTCTTTGGACTCCAATCATACTATGGTTGACAACTACTAACATGCACTTGTATCTGTAAGTTACCAAGTCCGATTGGACTCCAACCTGTCTGATCAGACTAAGAATTATTTAAATGACTCCAATATACCATTTATATTGACTCCAATCGGAGTCCTAGGACTCCAATTGGAATGGGTGGGGGACTGTAAAGTATTGCCTGCTGTGATGTCAATACCCAGTTGGTTGCAGGCACTGATCCACTTGTCTCCATGATCCTTGATGAGATGGCTTTGGTGACTACTGCTTCCTGTCATGATGCTGAATGATGTAACTAACCAGGATGAGTTCACCTCATTTTTAGCCCTATTAGCAAAGAGATGTCAATCATACAACACTTGCATAGCCAATGATATTGTCAATGTACTGGCAGAGAAGGCATGATCTTTGGTCCTGGTGCACATCACCAAAGAAAGTCCACACATCTCTTGCCTTGGGTTCGTTCTTCTTCTTTAATCAATGCTCATTGCGGACACCTGTACTTTACACTCCTCCACCTTGTCTGCCCAGAGTCCACCCAGAGTCCACCGGACTCCAGTGGACACAGATATTGTCCTATTTCAGTCCACTGGAATCCCCTTGGAGTCCAGTGGACTCCGGCGGGAATCCTGGCAGAGTCCACTGGACTCCACCCAGACTGTGACCAGACAAAGGACTTGTGCAAATTTTGAACATCTGATGAGTTGGCAAAAGTTTACAACCCACAAGAATTGAACACAACACCTCTTGCAAAGACAGAGTGAACACACAATATACCCACTAGTCTAAGGAGCTGTTGTATTTGAACAAGCTAAATAGTACATATAGGCCTAAAAGTAATATACACAAAAGAAGAAAAAAAAATTCGACACTTGCCACATGTTCATGTGGCTACAGTCCAGCCCTCACATTTTATAGTTATAAGAAATTATATTATTATATTCATATGTAAATACATTATATAATTTATATATATGCCGCCCCCCCGGCGTCGGAGTGGGGGAATGGTGGGCGTGTCAGTGTCATACTCCCGCCACATAGAAGCAGGCAGGCACCACATTAATAATACATTATAAAAAATTTAAACAAAAAAGAAAAAAAAAAAAAAAAACACGCTCACCCCTTGTCGGGGAGGGGCGGGTGCATGTGTTGGCATGTTGTGAGGTGTTGTGTGGTGGTGGGTGGGTGCATCAGCATGGTGTCATGGCGGTGGCGTGTCTTGAGGTGTTGTTGGGGTGGTGGTGTGGTGTCACGAGGGTGGGGTGGGTCAGGTCAGGTGATGTGGTGGTGCTTGTGGTCTTCTGGGTCCTTGTGAGGTGGTGGGGGTGTGTTTCATCGTCGAGCAGGTCGCTGTGGTGGTGACATGGCGGAATTTGGGGTGCCATGGTGACGTGGTGGGTGCGCGAGTTGGTGGTGGGTGTGCAGGTGTCCTGGTGATCAGCATTGGTGGTGTTTGGCTTGTGGGGTTTCACAAGGTGGTGGGGGCACATTTTGTCATCAAGCAGGTTGGCATGGTGGTGGTGATGTGGTGGGTGCACAAATTGGTGTGGGTGGGTGTGCACATGCCCTGGTGGTCGGTGTTGTTTGGGGGTGGTGACGTGGTGGGTGTCGTGTTGCTGGGGCAGTCGTCATTCTGGGGGTGTGTGCAGTCGTTGATTGGTGGGCCCTGGCGCGCATCATTCATCGTTGTGCAGGTGTGCGCTGGCGTCATTGCTGGGGTGTCCGCACTGCTCTGCATCGTTCCACGTCATTCTGTGTCATTCCACATCATTCTGTGTCATTCCACATCATTCTGTGTCATTCCACGTCGTTCCGGTGTTGTTTTGGGGGCACCCGGTATGGTGGGTGATGTGGCGGGCCTATAGGTGGGTGGTGGTGTTGCTGCTGGGGCCTTTCTGTGGGTGTTAGTGGGGTAGGTGTTGACGATGCACCTTGGGGCTCACTCAGGGTTGTCCTGTTATGCCGTGATGTGTTGTGGCGGCAGGCAGGAATGAGCGACGGTGGTGGTGGGAGTGAGTGAGAGAGGCAACAAACAAATTTGATCGCTGACAAAATATATTCGTCAGCGATCATTTGTTTGTTGCCAGTGTCTGTTGTCTGTCGGCGGGGTAATGAGATCAAGTCTGTGTAGGTTACTTGCATCAGTCTGCTGGTGCAGTGGTTATATTGCCTGGTGTGGATGCTTACTAAGCTTCCCAGAGTCTCAGGTTCAAGTCTTGATCATGTAACATTCTTTTACTTCTTATAATAATAAGTAAGGGAGTGTACCAGGATGCCCTTGTCCGCCCTTTTCTGCAACAGTCCACTGGAGTCCACTGGACTCCGGCTGGACTTCAGTCCAGTGGAGTCCTCCCAGGACTGCAAAGTCCAGTGGACTCCTCCCAGACTCTGAGTAGACTGGACTCAGACTGGATCAGCCAAAATCTTGAAAATTGGCAGGCCTCCCAGTCCACCTGGAGTCCACTTGGAGTCCAGGCGGAAAAGGTGGAGGAGTGTAAAGTGCTCGGTCAGGAGAGGGGCATCTGTGGCAATGGTCGCAACCGTTGTAAATTTGATGCATTGGTCCTGTTGCTAGCAGTTGCAGTTGCAGTCAGGTTGCAGTTTTTTGCAGTTGCAGCAACCCAACCTCAAAACACTAGACTTGGCAAGGCAGTGGTGACATGGCAGGTAGTGCATCAAGAGGATGTGGCGGCTCTAGGGACCTATACCTACATCTATATATAAATTAGGTGAGGGGGCAAGGCCATGTGCAGAGGCCATGTGCAGAGGCCAGGGGCCAGGGCAGTCATAACATGGCAGGTAAGGCGGTGGTGACATGGCAGTTGTCACAGGAGGACAATGGTGATGAGTTCCTCCTCATTCTAGGCTTGAATTTTAGTGTTCTGCTGATTTTCACAAGCATGTAATTCAGCATTGATCGGTGATCAAGACGATCAGCAGCACCTTTGACATTACTAATCAGGTGATTTGACACTTTGGAAACCTGATGCAATGTGTCAACATCATGTGACATGCCACCACCTGATGAATATTTGCTGGCCGTACTTATTGCCTGAAGAAAAATTTACATAGAACGTGAACAACTCCTTCTAACAAGCTCTTCACTATTACCATCCACCTACCACCACCAGTCAAACTACAATGTCTGCCAACCCCAGCAAAAACAACATGTCACCTGCTGCCACATCCTCAGCAGGTTTGCCAGTCCTGCTTGTGATGTTCATATTCATCACTACAACCTCTACAGTCTTCTTCATCAGCTAGGTTTACTGGAGGGTTAGGGTCAGGGAATCACCGACGGAGAGTTATGAGTCCATTCGGGACCACAATTCAGAATACAAATTATTGATTTTTGATATCTCTTACATAAACCTCAGCATGACATTCAAAAATGGACCTGCCCCCCATCACCAACATGAGAATGCGATTATTAGTGAAGTTTGACCTCAATGGTGGATGTATCTTGCAACTCTGACACATTCCAACACCCTAAAGTGGACTTGGTTGCTGTTTATATGGTCAACCTGATTGGAATTGCTGCCAGCCTTTATGCCAACCATTCCAAAGTACATTATCCTCCATTTCATTCTCAATTCTCGAATACTGATGTTGTTGTTCAAGAATAATTTGGAAAGATTTTAATTGCTTTTTCTTCTCTGCCATTCTATACAACACATGTGTACCTCACCAAGTTAGACAAGCCAACTCCTAACTTCATTTGTAACAACCCCAAACTGTTCCCTTTCTTCTCTGGCACAGTGGTGGCAGTTGGCAGTGCGCATATCAATTGTGGTTAGCAGTAAGTGCTCCCAGTGAAAGGTGTTGGTGGGGAAGGGCACAAGCAATGAACACAATGTGATCCTGGGCCGGACTCAGACACAAAAGAATGTTACAAGTCACTCAGAGTCACAGATCGTGCCTTGATGGTGCCCAAAATGACAAGTTGCTTGCATCAAAAATTCGTATTCTGACTTGTATTGTGGTCCCGAATGGACTCTATGTCGATTGGATTGTCTGTGATGGGTATGCCAAAATCCTGTCCTTTTTTGGACTTCTGGCACCTAGGAGGCCCAGACCACGAGAATGGCAAGTGATAGATCGCGATTTGCTCAGGGCCTTTGAACAGGTTGACCTCATCCCAGCACCGAGACCTGCTAGGACACAATCTCTGTGCGTTGATCACTGCAATCAAGCAGAACTTGTTAGCAGGTTCTCGTCATTGTCATATATTCCACTAGACAACATGACATTGAACATTTCCCAATCGGATCATGGATCTCCATATAGCCTGCAGAGTTTAATCAATGCTTTTCCCCTACCCACACAAGCATTGCAATGCACACACAACATTCGGCATGGCAGAGGGCCGTGAAAGTGGCAGCAGGGGAATAGTACTCGGTTCAGGACGCGGTGGCAGGGACGGATGCGTTAAATGTGTGACGGTCTCTGAGAAGGAGACTTGCCTTGGACTTTTGCTGTTTACAGCAGTAGTCGACTTGGAAGTTGTCGACGCAGTTGCCATAGTAGCAGGTGTAGTCCTCCAAGTTGGCAGAAACGGACAATCGACAAATTTATGGGGTGCAATCAGATCGACTAGACCGAATTGGCCTTGAGAGCAAAGACAGAGAGCAAACCAAAGACAATTCAAGAATAAAAACCACAAGACTATCAGAAGCAGGGTGAGAAATTACTCTGCTAAAAAGCGAACTGAGGGGAAAAGGGGATCTGATGATGAAAACTGTAACTTGTTCACCAGACTACGTATGTACAAGTATATATACGTCGCTGGGAAGGTAAATATAAAGGTCAGCATGTGGTATCTGTAGCAGGTTTGTATTTAAAAGTTAGCAGATAAGCGTTTTTAGTAGCGCTCCAGGCCTGTGCATGTGATGATAATCCTCTGTCGATGATCTGCTAATAATAGCGAGATCAATGCTGCGCCAGATGTTGTGAGTGCATCACGAAGCTTGTGTGGGTAAGGGAAACGTGTTGATTAAGCTACGTAAGCTGTATGGGGATGCGCGGTCTGATTGGGAAGTGTTTGATGTGATGTTGTCAAGTGGAATGTAGGATGAAGACAAGAACCTGCTAACAGGTTCTGCTTGGTTGGGGCAATTTACACATGGAGATCATGTCCTAGTGGGTCTTGGTGCCGGAAGGAGTTGAACCTCCTTGAAGGCCCTTTGCAATTCAACCACTACTGCTCGCCATTCTTGTGGCCCAGGCCTCCTAGGTACTGGAAGACCAAAAAAGGACACGAGCATGTCATATCCGCCACTATAGATCCAGTCAACGTAATACTCCGTTGGCAATCTCCTAACCTTAACCACCCAGTAGAAGTAGGTGATGAGGAACACAGTAGAGACTGTGACAAAGAATATGAACAGGCCTAGGATGCCTGGTGAGCCCGCTGCAGACATGGCAGCCAGTGACGTGGTGTCGTTGCTGGAGCTGGTGGACATGGTGGTGTAGGTTAAGATGGTTGGTGGTGGTAAAGAGGAACTTGTTAGAAGACTAGGTTCATGTTCTATGCAAAATTTTCTTCAGGCAATGAGCATGGCCAGCAGATATTCGTCAGGTGGTGGTGTGTCATGTGATATCATTGTGTCGTGTCAGGTTGCCAAAGTGTTGAGTCACCTGATTAGTAATGCCAAGGGTGCTGCTGATTGTTTTGATTGATGATCAATGCTGAATTACAGGTTGTGAAAATTAGCAGAACACTAAAATTCATGCCTAGAACAAGGAGGAACTCATCAATGCACCTGAACCAACAACCCCACCTGGATTACAAACAGAGAATCATGCTGTTTTAGGGCTGCCAAATGCTGAAGAAGAAGTTTGATGGATGGTTATAGGTGGATTTTGATGAAATAGACAGCGTGATGTCATTTTGGGGGCCTGCCTATCCCCATTTCCCATCACCGCCCATTTCTGCCTGACATCACATCCAAATGTGATTGCTGCACTAGGACCCTGAGAGTTCTTGGTCAGGATTTGTGCCTCTTCACAGAGTTGCTTGAGTATCAAAGTTATTTCCACCTTTCATTTCCGACTTTGGGCATTTTCCTGTTGGTCTATATAGTTAGTTTTAGCACACTTGAGAGTTAGGGTACCCATTTTAGTTACATTATTACCAACCAACTAAGAAAACGAGCAGCTGATAGTGGAGCACTGCTAAAAACACTTATCTGCTAACCTTCAAATACAAACCTGCTACAGATCCCACATGCTTACCTTTATATTTTCCTTCCCAGCAACATATATATACTTGTACATACATAATCTGGCAAACAAGTTACAGTTTTTGCATCAGATCCCTATCATTTCATTCATGGACAAATCTGTACGATTTTTGTATACATTGGAACAAACAATACATGAACACATTTATTCTGATCATCTACTCAGCACCATTTGCATCATCACCAAAGATGCTGAGGGAGCGAACATTTTTGATTATCAAAGATATCAGTCAAGAGCTTCATTTACAGTTCTGCCCTCCCTTCCCAAACATCAGTATTCAAGGCCTATTGGAGAACTACCCTCCCTGCAGCATCCACCCCACTTATTACCCTGATCATTTCTGTATTATTATCTGCCATTAGCATTCTGCTAACAGTAACCTGCCAGTACCCCTCATTCTGCTGATGTCACACTGTCTGCCACTATCCTACCAACATTCTGCTTCATCTCAGAAATCCAGTCCCCAAACCCTCTTAACGTTGAACAACTTGACAGTGTGCTGGAGAGTTCATTCGTTGATCTACCATTCGCCCACCATAGCTCAGAGTTCGAAATCATCCAAACCCTTATTACCTTCAGATTCTGTTCCCAAACCCACAGCTTTGTGTCTTTTGAAATATTCCATCCCTGCACAGCTCATACCAAGCTTATCTGAACCTTTCTGACCTTGTCCTTTCCACCCCCTTTGAATACTACGGACAAGCTTACCCTATTCCTAGTATTCCTGAGCATTAAAGTAAATCCATAACAAAGCCAACAAAGCTTCTTCCCTCGCAACCTAGCAGAACCCCTCTTCCAAGGTTAGGTTCTGTCATTGTTGTGTATCAGTTTCAAAAGCCAAGCACTTAACGGATCTAGTGCAACTAGGTCAACTGACAGAAGACCATCCGCATAGGATTGTGTCAAAGCTATCAATGGGGTACAGCAGTGACATGTGGGCCCTGTGGTTAGAACTTGGGGTGCTGAGAGGTGGTGTGAGTAAGCAGAGGGCACCATTATGGATATGGTGACTTCTAGCAAGTGCTGGAAATCACCCGCCCCCCTACAAAACAGCCATGTGTAAGGTGGGTGGTGTTGTGGGCATTTGCGCCAAGGGCTCATTCATCGTAGTGTGGCAGGTGCGTAGTATGGCCCAGGAACCTGTCAGGAAGTGCTATAAAAGAGGGAGTGGGGTTGAGGTCAGTAGTGGGTGATGTGGCAAAAATGCCACAAACCTGGGGGGTATATCGCTCCTCAGGTCTCCCCACCCTTTCCTTAGCCTCCTTGTACATCCTGGAGATGCATCATGTTCCTTTTGGAGGGGAGGAGGGTGGTGTGTGCAAGAGGGAGTGTTGTCAATGGTGGTGGTGGTGATAGGATGATGGCAAAAAGTATTGCCCAAATAGGTCTCAAACTCAAACTTTGGCAATTGCTGACATTTGATGGACACATTCCACAACATCAAGAACATAATATTGAGAATTGTTGTAGCACAAGTAACCATTGTATTATGATCTATTACATGTATTCAAGCTTCTCTAAGTTGAATGAACAAAATTGTGCATGTATTGATGTAGATATACATTTACAATGATTTCTAGTTTTAGAAATGATTTCCAGGAACCAGGTATTCCAAGCAATGATAGCTAGCTACAGGTAGAGGGAATTTTGCACTATATACTTATAATGCATGATATCAATACTCTGAAATACAACTAAAGAGTTCCTGTGTGGAACATTATGGAGACATGTACAATGGTAGGTATACACATCAAACCCATGGATCTTTGGATCAATCTGGACAAATTCCAACAATTTTGTATCTCCCTTTTTTAACAACTCTCCAATACCAATGGGGACTCTTATAAATTAAAGTAGCTATCCTCTACTGTATACTTTGTGGTCTATATATTTTATTTACCCAAAATTGGGGTGTGGGGATGGCAAAACAAGTTTTTTTTTGCCATGCAAATAAGTTTGAAAACTTAAAACCTGTGCTTAGGTTGGGGCTCTAAATATTCAGGGCACCCCAGAGTTCTATGTAATATTAGATTTGGCCCTGTGAATGGAGAGGTATGACTGAAATAAGGTTGAAACCAACTATGGATGCTTCCTGAAGGCAAGTCATAATGGATTCATGAGCTTTGTTTTGTACATACATCTTATAGTACTACTGAAGACATACACCATGTGCAATGATTATTCCAGAGAGAGGGAACGAGGTGGAATGGCTGGCAATGTTCTCATCAGCATTGTTTACACATGTTGATTTTAAAAGCCAAACCATTGGACAAGTCTTGGCCAGCCTCTACATGGCCTCAGAAGCCCATTCTTTCTGGGGCCTGTGCTCAGCATACTTGATACATGTTTTTTGTGTATGCCTGGACTAAAATTAAGCTTTATAAGCATGTGTGTACATCAAAATCTGCAAATTTGTGTGCAGAGGAGCAGTAATCTATTGTTTCTGAATGTAATTCAGGATGGATTTGTGTGTTTCTTTCTAGAAGTACATCTTGTAGTGTTCCCAAAGTCATACACTATACCTGGACATCATCTAAACAAGGGGGAATGAAAGGAAGGGCTGGCAGGGATTCAATCATGTTGTTTAACCTGGTCTATTTTAAGCCCAGATGATCAAATTGAGCTTTTCAAGTGCATCAGCACACCAAAATCCACGGATTTGAACAATCCAAGTGCAGATTCAACCTTTTGATGTGTGATATCAATGACATCATTGACATAATCAATCCAACAATTGATCTCATGGGAACACAAAGTAATCATCCCAAGTCTGCTTTTAGACTTTGATGTAGATAGACATGGTCCCACTAATTATAGAATGACATCCACAAGTATTGCAAGCCATCCATCCCATTCCCATCATTTTGTGGCAGGGGTGAGTGTTCTACAACATAGATAAATATGTTTTAGGAGGTTTGTAGAGTTCAGAATATTGTATTTCATCCTGTGATGACCTGGCTAATAATAGAACGACATCCATAAGCATTGCAAGCCATCCACCCCATTCCCACTGTTTTTTGGGAGGGGGGAGAGTTCTATGACATACATAAATTTGTTTTAGGTGGTTCATATGACATGATCTATCCAACAATTGATCTCATTTGATGCAGAAAGCCAGAGCAACCATTCTGAGTCTGTTTTTAGATTTTGATGGGAACAATGACTTTCAGAAATTCAAGTGATTCTGCCATGTCATCATTTTGCATTTTACAGTGCTGTCCCACCCTTGTGTGGCATGAGTGAGTGTTCTATGGCATACATAGATATGTTACAGAGGGTTTGTACAGTTTAGATAATTTTATTAAGCCCTGCACACACACAAAAAGCCATTTTATTTAGGATACCCATTTATGCTCCTTTTTTCAAAGTACCAAATATGGAAGGTAGTCAGTGGACATTCTGGGTGCATCACCCATTCTGTCAAGTGACAGGGTATCATGTGTAATATTAGCTGTAATGGCTGGTCAGTGGGGTGGGCATTGACAACACACCTTGGGGCTCTCCCCCACCTGGGGTCTGCCCTGGCTTCCCTCTCTTGTCCCTCCTGTTGCACTCAGGGTTGTTGTGGGGTGCCATGATGTGTTGTGGTGGTGGTGGTGGGACAGAAACAATGCAACAAATAAATTTGATCGCTGATGAACATATTTGTCAGTGATCAAATTTGTTTGTTGCTGGTGCCTGGCATGAGCCAGTGAGGTAATGAGTTCAAATGTGGGTAGTGCACCCATAACAGACTACTGGTGTAGTAGTTAGATTGTCTGTTCTGTATGCTTACTAAGCTTCACAGAGCCTTGGGTTCAATTCTCAATGGTATAAAATTCTTTTATTTATAATAAGAAGTAGGTAATTTCATTGAGCACCAAGATGCCCTTGTCTGCTGGAATCTGCTTGGACTGTGGTCTGGGCAGAGTCCACAGAGTCCATTCACTCCACCTGGAGTCCAGTGGACTCCATGTGGACTCAGATTGGACTCTAACCAGACTGGAAAAGCCAAATTTGAGAATTTGGCTGGGGTCATTGTCCACCCAGAGTCCACCCGGACTCTGACTGGAATAGGGGGGGGAGTGTAAAGTGCTCAGCAGAACAATGATTTGAGGCAACAAGAGAGCTCTAGAGGCTATGCTCCTCCAACTGCTCTGAGAGTCCTTTGTGAACCCATGCCAACCAGGGAAGAGATGCATTGACAGTTCATTGAGGAAGGGGTCCTGAGGTTTATCAGAGGAGAGAGGAGGCAGGAAACACAGGAAAGTGGGCCAGAACCTTGGTAGTGGGAACAGATTATTGCCTGAACAACAGTGGTGGTGCCAAGAGGATTCTCATTCTTGAGTCTGCAGTCTGAATGGACATTCTTGAACTTACAGCCTGAACTGGACATTACTCGCAAGGGGGCTTTGTGATTAGTGTTTTAAAGTCGTGTCGGGTCGGGTCTTTTGCCCTTCCCAACAGCGACCGCGACCGCGACCAGTTGCTTAACTTAGTCAAAACTTACGACCCGCGACCCGACTGATAACGATCGGTCGTGATCAGTTGCACCACTTAAAGCAACTGGTTGTGACTGATTGCAACCCGACCTGGTTGCAACCAGTCACCGACCGGTTGCAACCGGTTGCAACTGAGTGAAAAGCCTAATACTACAAAATTATAACATAGTTTTACTACTACTCGTAACACCAGGCCATCCTCACACACATTAGGCTGAGATTCTATGTTCAACTACAGAGAAAATCCCATCAGCATCACGTAGATTAGGTGAAAGTGTTTATATACATACATACACATTCCTTCAATATTTCAACTGCTAACCAATTCCAAGACCAGAGTAAAGACAACAAGCATGGGCATGTGCAAGTGTGCGAGCCTAACCCAAGCAAACACAGGTCATAGGTGGTGGGGTCAGTAGGGCGCCGAGAGAGGGAAGAGAAGGCAACGAACAAGAGTCGATGTGTAATGGCCAAGAGGAGAGGAGCAACAGCCTCATAGCTGTAGGGAGGGCTGGAAATCGCTTGAACTTATGACTGACAATTTTCAGAAATTGAACTTGACTTACATTTGTTGGTAGCGATTGCTGTGCGCATTAGTCGACGTCTTCAGGAGGAAAGTGGTCAGTCAAGCGAGTGTGTGAGCCTAATCCAAGTGAATGTGGGTCATGGATGATGTGGTCAGCAGGGCACCAAGAGAGGGAAAGAGAAGGCAACGGACAAATGTCAATGTGTAATGGGTGTCAGGGGCCAGTTGAAGTGATAGAGGGCCGAAAGGAGAGGAGCAACAGCATTTGTGGTGCCCATTAGTCGACATCTTCAGGAGGAAAGTGGTCAGTCAAGTGAGTCTGCAAGTCTAACCCAAGCGAACATGGGTCACGGGTGGTATGGTCAGCAGGGCGCCAAGAGAGGGAAAGAGAAAGCAACAAACAGAAACGTGACAGAGGGCTGAGAGAAGAGGAGCAACAGCCTCATGGCCATAGGGAGGGCTGGAAATTGTTTAAACTTGTGGCCAACAGTTGTCAGAAATTGAACTCAACTTACATTTGTTGGTAGTGATTGCGGTGCACGTTAGTCGATATCTTCAGGAGGAAAGTGGTCAGTCAAGAATATGTAGATGCGTGTCATACACTTACAATGAGCGTCAGGGTTATGGAGCATGGAGGTACTGTGTCAAACAAGTGGGAGTGGATGAGTGTCGTGGACAAGAAGTCATGTCAAGCTGGCAACATTATGTCAACATGTCTACCAAACACAGGACAACACCGAGCTCAGTGCATGATCGTGCAGCTGCAAGCACCATCAATAGAGAAGTGGAGAATGAGGCCGAATGATTTGAAAGGTAGTATAAATTGAAAGGTAGTATGTATGGATATGAAGTTGTGAATACAGTCAAAGAACAGAACATACATTAAGATTGCACATGCTAGCTATCATCAAAAGACATACCCGACAAGTCCCCCCCAAGCCATTCATTGTCCCACTCTTGAAGCTCATTATCGGCCGATAGGAAATGCTCATATTCCTGCAACTCAACTCGATTGACCTCCTCGGAGTTGATACGAGCATGATCAACAAGTTCAGGGCGCCAGATGTGCTTCAAGATCTGAAGCTGTTCGAAAGCCTCGGCCCCAAGACGCGCACGGCGATCTGTAGCTGTAAGTTTTGCTGATGAAAATACTTGTTCGCAGGGGACAGAAGATGCCTGGCAAGGGAGTACATCAAGGGCCATTCGTGCTAGAGTTGGGTAGAGCTTTGCGTTATCCTTGAGACTAGCAGTCAACAAAACAATATTGAAAAAACATTGGATATGACGTACCGACCACCACTGTACAATGTCAGTCTCTGCGTTCACGTCTGCAGGTACTGATTTAAGGTAGCGGCGAAGCTCTGCTTGCCAGTCGTCTTCGATCGTTTGAGAGAGGAGGAGGGTGAGGCGATGCCTGTCGTATTCCGATGTGAATGAGTCTTCGTTTACTGTTGCAGATCCTGAAGCTGGGGCAGTTGTTGTAACACGTGTAGGCCGTGTGGCCCAGTACCACTCCATCTTACGAGATATCAATACTGACAATGCCAGATCAAAGATTCCAGCACTCACTGTATTCTCGACAATGATTCGAGCTTCATCTACCCAATCCTTCGCGTTGAGATTTCCCTTTGCAAATTCAGCTCTCTGTTCTTCCACTCCTCCCCATGCAATCTGAATATAATGTAGCTTGAAGTAGGGATGTAAAACTACCAGAAGCATTGATTATATGAGGGGTTATAGTGAATATTGCAGAACTCTCATAAGGCTAGAATAAACGCTGGCTTCTCATCAAATCATGAATAATACTTCAAAAGCTTCGCAAGCCCATCTCTAATGGCGTCGTGGTACAAAGCATATACAAGCTTGCTGAGTTTATCTTCCCATGCCATTTGAAGATTTTTGATGGCCGGGATAGCGTGATAAAGAGTTGGCTGCTTCTCTGCCGAGAAGTAATGAAGGACACGGTTGAGGTCCTGTTACAATTCTCATCAGCTATTCGAGATTGAGAGGAGAAAGTATACCATCATGATTGTCTTCGCCTCTTCAACCCGCTTCCAGTCGCTGTCATTCAAGATGAAGTCGGTCCACGGAATCTTCTTTGTAACACGTCCATTGGTGCGTTGTGTCATGATGGGGCCATAAAGTTGGTCGGCCTGGATCACGAAAAGATTGATTGCCTATATATGAGGCATTAAATCAGAACTGTCAAAACTGTATGATAGAAGACTGAACGTACGGCTCGAAGTGTCAATGCTCTTTCGAGCATACCATAAGCAGAGCCCCATCAGGTATTGTTGTGTAGTGTAAGTTTCAGTGGTTTCTCAATGCCACACTCGATTTGAAGGCCTTCGAAGTATTGAATTCGCTGGCCCGATGATTGTAACTGTAGGGAACATGAATGTTACAGGATGGAAAGGATGAACAAAGTACCAACCTTGATTGAGAGTGTGCGTAAGGTGGCGATAACATCAAGTCGGCCATTGAGAACCCTGTTCTCTGTATCACTGGGGCTGTAATCCCATATGGCACTGGTGGTGTCGATGGCTTTGATTTTTGTTATGTGGTCCATCACATTGACATTTGCTAATTTACAAACATGTTCCAAGCACGGCAGTTTGTGTCATTTGCCAAGGTGTTGTCAAGGGTGAGAGTATATAGCTGTAGTAGGTTTTAATATAAAATCTGACATGAGAAAGCATCACGTCATACCTTGGAGTGAGTGTGCGACATTATGCCCACACGGTCACATAACCCCACAAAATATCGCCCGAGATTGCTTCCTGCATGTGTGCCATGGATCAATTGAAATCCAACAACTTCTGCGCGAAGCTTCCAGCAGCCAAACTCATCAATGTCGATCCAGTGTGCTGTCATTCCCAAGTAGCCGAGCTTTGTCGTATCTGCCGTCCAACTGTCCGCTGTACATGACACCTTTCCAGGTGCCTTCTACAAATTATGATGTATTTAATATCGAGTGTGATTCTATCCACAAAGGCGACACAATGCTCACCTCGATATCGGCCTTCAATTTGTCGAGAGTCATAACAAACGCATTGTGAATATACACACTGACGTCGTGAGTGCTAGGGAGATCAGCCGACTTTGATTTTGGCCGCATGGATGTCAGACAGTTTCGGAAACTAATCTTATCTGCCAAGATAAGTGCCTAGGATTATCTTATCAGAATAATCCACGTCCGTCGGACTCGGACTGACCTGGTTGTCAACGGCTGTGTGTTTGGCAACAGATTCCAGGACACCAAGCCTTGTAAATTCAGCGGGCCCTTTGACCACATTGAACGCCAACTTCTTCTGCTTGTCTCCCTCTTCGTGTTCCTTCTGCACTGCTGGAGGCACGCACGCATGGTTCATCAGAATATTGGGTATTGCTGCATTACATCGTTGCTCATACTCCTCAAAATGAAAGCGCATGATGTGGCCTCGACAAGTTGTGTTCGCACCCTGGAGGAAACATTTGTTGAGTGGACGAGATGGGCGATGGCCATCCTTGAGCGTGCTGTCATAAGCAGCTCTATAAAATGTGAGTACACCCTCTAATTCAAGAACAACGACAATTCTTACTTGCACACAAGGCACCATCTTCCTTCGAGTATCGTTGAGTTTCCAGACTTATTGACAAAGTCCTGTTTTGTCCGGTCACTGAATATCAGGAGTAGATCTCGAGTTGAGTCTTTCTTGACAGGGAGCGTGCTAGGTATCCCTCGTGAGTGGCGGTCATTGAGATCCTGGCCAGAGGTGAGTTGATTATTGCCACATCGACAATAACAATAATTGACTAACCTCAATCTCAACTTCCTCTAGCTCCTCCTCTGGTTCCTCCTCTGGTTCCTCCTCTCCCTGGTCCCCCTCGTTATCGGTCTCTTCATGTATCTTAGCCCTGGACCATACTTTTGGCTTTGCTTTTGGCTTTGGCTTTGCTTTTTGTTTTGCCTTACCCTTACCCTTACCCCCTTTTGCAGGCTGCTCATTGTCGGACAACGAGGCCTTGCGCTTCTTGTGTTTACTTCGGCGAGGCTCGGGTTCTTCAATCTCCTCTTCCTGACTGTCGTTGTCATTGTCCTTGTGGTCGTCATCCTCACTACTACTGGCTGGCCACTTTGTGCCATGTGCAGGCCTTGTGTTGGTACGTTTCTGTGGCAGAAGCTTGCTTGATGAAGACTGATTGGGCTTCATGGTGCAGATTGGGAAGGGATATGAGGGACCATGTAGATGTTCGTTGACGGTTTTGTGGAAGAGTGATGTGGGTGTTATACAAGAGTGAACTTAGGTGAACAGGTATGGGTACAGTGTTTATATTGCATTTCCCTCGCTGTTTAGGCGTGGTGCATGTGCTGTGGCTGCTGAACACTTCTTGTTCATTTAGCATGAGATCAGTGTTTCACCTTCACGTTGCACAGGTATGGTAAGACATAAGTAATCAAGTATTCATTATTATTTTTTTCATTGTCGGGGGATGCACTGAGTGCCCCTTGTAAAAAATTGCCCTCGTTTTCAACGACCTGAAATTGGGTTGCGACCGGTTGCGACCGGTCGCTACCAGTTGTTCTAATGTCGAAGAAATTTAAGACCGCGACTGCGACTGATGGTCGCTGCCCAGCAACCGCAACCTGAAGTCCGGTTGTTTCCGGTTGCGGTCGGGTCAGGTTGCGGTCTTTTTCAGTCGCAGCAACACGACCTCAAAACACTATTTGTGATGACTCTTTGCATAGTCACTAGATTTCTATGCAAGTCTCAGTCCATAAGGCTATTTGTATATATTTACCATATCATAATTACTTGTACATTGTAGTAGTTAGAACAATCAATAACACTATCATCAATAACTACCCTTACCTTGGACTACAGTCCCTGTATGCAGTGCATTGTTGCACTCACATCCAGCCCAGCAAATTGGCTGAGCATCCGTAACTGCTCACGCAACTAGACTGTGACCAAGCAGCAACTTGCCAAACCAATCCATCTCTCAATCCTACCTTTGGAGGAGTCTCAATCCATGGATGTGTCACAAGTAGCTGAAGTATTGCATATAAAGTCTTTCCACATTCACCTCCACTGTGGGTAAATATCATCTTTCCATGATTTTCATTGACAGAGTCCATGAGCCTTGCTTGCATCAACTGTTCAGTTCTTGAGCAAGCATGTAACTGTAGTGGACTGCATTCCAGATGTTTTCAAAGGACTCTGCTTCTTCTGAAGAGGACTTTACACTCCCCCCCCTTTTCCACTCAAGGTCCACTGGACTCCGGTCAGACTGAGCAGAGTCCACTGGACTCCAGCCTTTTTCCCCAGCCAAATCCCAGGATTTGGCTTGTCCTGTCCACCCACTATCCAGGTGGAGTCCACTGAAAGTCCAGTGGACTTTTGTCCAAGTGGAGTCCAATGGACTTGACAGGACAAGTGGACAATCATGGAATCTGACCAGACTTGAGCAGAGTCCTGGACAACTCAAGTCCAGGTTATTCTCATTAATATATAATAAAAATAGTGCCAATGTCAAGAGTCGAACCCTTGAGCATTTCAATATTGATGACAAATGTTGATAGTATAAGCATACAATACCGTTACACCACAGTGGCTTTATTCCACTTGAAATTCAGGCTACCAAGTACTGTCACCATTCACCACCAGTGATCAATGTTGACATATTTGGTCAATCATGGGAACTGGCCACATAAGCCATGTCAATGATCATTTTTGGTTTTCTCACTCTTCCTCTTCTACCACCACTCCCCACCATTGTTCCCCAGCACCTGCCACCACTGTAACACATCATCCCTCCATCACTGACAGCACCATGCCCCAATAGTAGACATGAAACATGGCAAGGGAAATGCCAAATGCCAGCAAGCCGTGAGGTGCGCCTGCCCCACTGACCCCTACTAATGAGAGCCACCCCCACAGCAATACCAGTGCACTGTCACAACCCATACCTTTTCCTCAGTCCCCTCCAGCATGCCAACGCAACACCCCAACACCCAATGTCCACACATGACCCCCACCTCAGAGCGCAACAATTACCTCATCAAGACCATGACATCATACTCTGACAATCCTCTGAAAGCATCTAGACCAGTCATTGATGCCAACATTTCGGGGCTCCGGCCCACTCCTGAGCCCCAAGACCCATCCAACTGCCCCGTCATATCAGTCAGGGACCCGTAACGACCATCCAGTTGTGTATCACGATCACCTTGTGTCTCACCTCCCAGTATATAGCCTGACCTAGTAGGGGTAGAATTCCTTAGCTTTGATATTACCTGTGTTCCTAGTGTTTCTTTCTCTATTTTCACTTTTCTTTCAATTTCATCTATTTTCTTGATTCAAGCCCGCTCGTACTCAATTCTCTACCTACTCAGGTACAAATCGTGACTTGCACGACCCCCAGTTCGACCTGCAAACTCCTGAATCCATGAATCTTTCCACCACGTCGATTATTTGACCACCTAGGTGGCCCAAATGCTCATTGCTCAAGCCCCCAGTAGGAATGGTCCTAACATGCACACCCACAACCAGTGCATGCCCCAGCAATTCAGGCACCCACAGAACAATGCCAGTACACACATGTGAGACAAGCCAGCACACACCCACCCACAATGACGCCAGTGCACACCCCAGAAACATGGGCACTCAGGGAGCAACACCAGCACACACACCCTGAACCCAACAACCAGGACTGCCACCATGTCAGCGCGCCCCAAATACTCAATGCATGCCCACCGACTGCCCCATGCCAGAACAATAGCACCACCTACCCCAGAACCATTTTCAGTCACAACAGAGTCAGCACTCATCATGATTCTTCTTTGCCAGGATATGTCTTGAGAATCTCAGAGTTTATGTCATCTACATCTGAGTTTTTGCAAGACAGAATAGGTTGATCCAAGAAATAGCCATCATTGTAATTTCCTTGAATAAGATTTGGATAGGTCCTGTCAACCAAGTCTTTCACTGAGTTGTTGGGGCACATCATATTTTGAGGCAACTCTATAGTCTCTGCATCACCAAGATTTCTGCCTGTACCAATATCCAAGAGCCACTTGGCATGGGCAGTGTTTTCAGGAGATTGTTCCAAACGCATATTATGAACTAAATACTGAATTTGGATGTCTTTCCACAGACCACCTTGGCTAAGAGATGTAGCAATAATTTGTTGCCTTAAGCCTCATTGAATTGCTGGGAGAATTTGATGAAAGTCACCACCAAAAACCACAGTTATCCCTGCAAAAGGAATGTCCTTGTCAAAAACATCTCTATTTTCACAGTCTACAGAGCCAATTGCATTTTTGTGTTGCATAGGCACTTCATCCCATATGATAAGTTTTGCATGCTCAACAACCTCATATAGATGTGTATTTTGCTTAATATTTGCAATTGATGTATCAAGTGCAGGGATAGGAATTTTAAATCTTGAATGTGCACTTCAAGCAATAATGCTGCAATACCTGAGGATGCAACACATAGTGCTATGTCCCCTTCCAACTCAAATGGTGGGCACCTGCTGATGCCACCAACTACTTGATGTGTGCAGGGAGGTCCCAAAAATTGAAAGCCAGCTTATTAGATGACTTGTTACATAAACTTATGACCAATCTTCTGACAAAGGCCTTGAAGTTCACACAGATCGTTGCATTTGTTATAGATAATACAGTCCAGGCCAGTGATCAAGTGCTGTTATCAGAACACTGACTGAATACAACAATGTTGGTAAATAATGAATGAATTTAACTACTTGAATATGACTTTTTTATTTTGTGGTAATCTTCACCAAATGCTCCTTCCTGGATTTTAAAAGTGATAGTGGGAAGGGGAGATATAGCCAAAATACAGGGATGGTAGATGAAAGTACGTCTACGAAGTGCATGGGGAATCCAAAGAACATGTAAGGAAAGATCAGGAGAATCTGTGACAAACCAGTCTCCATGACGCCTAGTTAATGTGTTAGCATTATTGAGAGAAAAGACATTGATTAAGTGATACCTCAGAACAGGAGAAAGCAAATTAGTTTTTGAAAGTGTTGCAGCAATGTACACTATATCCCCTTCACCCTGAACAGCCTCTTGTAACTGCTGGTCTGTGGTAGTATCCCACATTCTCAATATGTGGTCCCCAGACCCTGAAAGAGTCTTTGTGCCATCTGGTGAGAATGTAACAGAGTACACTGCATGCTCATGGCCCTGAAGAGCCTCTCCCAGCTGCTGCCCTGTTGC
>JABCKT010006756.1:0-19749 GCA_018858115.1 Tephrocybe rancida | reverse complement strand
GAGCACTTGTTGCTGTAGCGTTTGGGCCGTTCGATCCTTCCGAAATGAAGTGGTCTGCTCAGAGTGAGGCGGAGTGTCGTCCATGGACCGTGCTCACCAATCCTTGGGGAACCCGGTTCCCAAGTGTAGCCGTTGTACTACGGATGCTAAAAGAGGAGCAGCCTGAAGCCGTCACCGACGGTCTTGAGGCGGCTTTGCTTGCTGAAGACATCACCTCGTCGGACCGGATTGTACTCTCGCCAGAGGAAATCCTAGGAGGCATTGAGAACATGGGGCTGGCCTCTGCCCACATGCTTCAGGACTGCGCCAAGTGGATCGTCTTTCCGCTGCTCGGCTTACAAGGCAAATATTATGGTGATTGTAGAGTGCAGAAGAGGGTGTCGGAGCAGGTAAGGTGATAAAGTCATACGATCACAGCGAGGACCCTGACACATCTTCAGGAAGCAGCGGCGAAAATTTCCATCATCAGGAAAACTTCGGGTCCATGATATGGTTAGATTAGATTATCTTGACACATCATCATTCCAGACGCAGATAAGGTGGAATCAAAATGCTGAGACGTTGATATTCCCTGATATTCCCTTGCCTAGATGATGTCGAGTTCTCCTGGACTGCCACAAAAGTGGCTGAAAGATTTACACTGCATGATTCTGACGTCAATGCACCAGCTTTGCTCAGAATGTCGAAATATGGATATTTCCATGATATAGTTAGATTAGATTGTCTTGACACATCATCATTCCAGGCGCAGATAAGGTGGAATCAAAATGCTGGGGTGTTGATATTCCCTGATATTCCCTTGCCTAGATGATATCGGGTTTTCCTGGATCGTCACAAAAGTGGCTCAAAGATTTACATTGAATGATTCCGACAGCAATGCACCAGCTTTGCTCAGAATGTCGAAATACAGATATTTCCTTTTCTTGGTTGCCAGAAGGATGGGCTGTAGATTTTTTGTTTGTGATACTGATGAGCCGTCAATATTCCTTTCTCATAACCATCATAAATATATCTCATGGATTTTTGCTGCATACTATTGATATCTATGCGTAAGCTCTGCACAAAGTGTTGAGACAAGGATTTCCTTATATTTCATACCCATCAGAAATTTGCCAGCCGAGAATTTGCAGCCATACAGAGTCCGTAAGATTTTACGCAAATACATCATAGGTTCGTTGAATGAGGAGAATGAGCATGCGCAGTATTGGCACAAGGAATGGGAGTGCAGAAGAGGATGGGGATTAGTAGGTAGAGGACCATAGCGCAGTCCAGAGCATGCCAAAACAGTACGTAAGGAGGGCTATGGCAGCAAAGAGGATCGGCAAGGGTGGCTGGCAATTCCCAGTCCTTACTTGAAGTATCGAGCGTAATGTACAAACTTGGGTGCTAGAATGGTAAGCTAAGGATGATGCGCCGTGGCCGCGAGTGGGCGCATTGTTTGGTTGTGTGCATAGTGGCGTGCGCGTTATTTGATAGGCACGTGGGGGCGTATTTAACAGCACGGTGCTGAAGTTGAAGTTGCAGGAGCTTTTACCACTACTACCTCACCCTACCGCAGCTGTATGGCCAAACTAGGCGTCAATATTTCAGTAAGCCCCAACACATTATTAGAGGGGAATAAGCACTTACGTCGCTACCTTAAGTCGCGAAGCCTTCCCAAGCACGTTCGTTCCAAAGGTGCTCCCGGGCTGCCTGACCCCAAGAGAGTGTCGAAGAGGCGTCACTACGGTCAAAAACACGCTTCGTCCACCCGGGGCAAAACATCAACTGCTATCAACGTGCCAGATATTCCCCCGCCTCTAATTGCGCCCCCATCTTTGCCTGATACACCCGATGGCAAGCCTCTGACTATCGTCCGCGCACTTGTGTACACCCTCCTAACAGAGACCAAAGACGGCCCAATTTTCCACTGGCACGCGGCAGGGGACCAGGAGCTAAGGCCATGGATTGCCCTCACTAACCCTTGGGGGACACGTTTTCCCAGTGTGGCCGCGGTCCTGCGTGAAGCGGAGGTAAAGACTACCCTCAATATTGACGGTCTCAAAGAGGCTCTGCGTGATGCAGGCATCACCACATCAGACCAACTTGTACTATCGTCAGACGAGTCTCTAAAGACTTTCGGCGGCATGGGATTGGCGGTGGCGCATATAATTTGAGCCTGCGCTAAGCAACTCGTCCGTCCGGTGTTGGGAATGGCAAATTGTTATGACGGCCCAGACCACGTGGAGAAAGGAGAGGGTGGAGAGTAGGTGGAGCCAACAAAGCAGCAGCTGTGGCATGATGAAAGAGAGTAGGCAAACAAAACTAGCGCAACGCAAGTGGTAGATAGGGATAGTACTATTATTATATCTTTGGCTGAATGTTACGGAAGGCAAGCGAGGCCACGAAAAAGAAAATTGGAGGAGGCGGTCCTCAAATCACTTCCGAGAGCACTGAGGGCCTTGAGCTCGTCCATTGTTAAGAACAGAGAATTCGAACTTCCACTCTGCCAAGATACCCGCCTCAAACTCCCGCTTCCCCTGCATGGGTGCTCAATAAACAGAACGAGGGCCCCTACACTTGTATAGTGAGTGGCTGAGAGCTGCGTTTCTTCACAATGGATGGATATGTTTGAATGCTTGATGGGCATGGAGGCCAGAAAGAAGAATCGACGAGAGGGGAACTCAACCAACCATTAAGTTGGTGGTCGAGAGTTTTTTATGGCCTGCCGAGGTTTCCGAGCGAGGTACTGGGTGTCCCAGGCGCAGATAGCCATCTGGATATTGGCGTAGTAGTGAAGCTCTGGAGCTGATGCCGCATGGACACAGCAGGCAGAACAGAAGGGAAGAAGAGGAGCTGCTGGAAGGCGCTGTCAGACATGAGCTCCTCCGCCAAATTGTAGTTGAGAGGTTTGATCTATGGGGACATTTCTTCCCGCCGCCGTGAGAGGAGCCTCACTTCACGGTGGAATGCCCCAGGTGTGCTCGCAATCTGCCGTGAAGAAACCGTGCCGTTGTCATGGGCGCCCTCTAGGAGAAAGGTGTTGCGCGTCATCTAGCGTCGCGGTCTGCAGCGCCAACTTATCCACTTATGCGCGAGCACTGATACCAGGCAGCAAGAACTTCAAGTTGAAGCTGCAATCTGAAAGGCTGAGTCGTAGAGTTGTAGAAGGGCACAGCACGTGAGCATGAAATTCCGAGGTCCAACTTTCTCATGATAGATGATGCCGCTATGCAACATTTTCACCGTTTTCGTGTCATAATAAAGACCACCTCCTATCTGTTCTCTTGCTACTGCA
The DNA here is from genome assembly GCA_018858115.1 of Tephrocybe rancida. Classification (NCBI taxonomy): domain Eukaryota; kingdom Fungi; phylum Basidiomycota; class Agaricomycetes; order Agaricales; family Lyophyllaceae; genus Tephrocybe; species Tephrocybe rancida. Next base: position 16,472 of record JABCKT010006756.1, on the reverse strand, counting down.
AGAAAGATGTGCAGAACCCTGAAATAAAACAGATGGAAGCGTCACAGGGAAGAAAGGCAAAGACCGGTGTCGAGGCTTACGGGTCATAGGTGTTGCTCTGCACTTTTGGTCTATTCATCCATTTGAGCATGTCCCAACAACACTCAAGGGGCTTGAGTGCTTCTCCTAGTCGTAGCGGGTATGTGTAACGAAGAATGCCTGCAATACGCCAGGCTGCGGGTGGTTGGAGATCGGGCTTGACGGGCGGTACAAGAAGAATACTCACTGATATCGTCCAAGACAGACCTCCTGATGAACTCAATCCTGTCCATCCCCACCAGATTTTGCGAATTGAGATGGATTTGCATAGGGAACTTGATATCGTTGCAAACACCGTATTCCTCCCATCGAACTAGATTGCTCTCTGTTGTCAAAACTTTGAACATTTCCTGTAGGTAATTTACGAGCACATTGTGTTCCTTTCTATCGAACACTGCAAGAATGGAAAGGTCAGAGCGCAATCATCTAACTCGAGAGATGAGTTGTATACGCACGAATATCGTTTCCAATATATCACTGAGGGGCAGGCTTGTGAAATCCTTCATGGATGGTTGGCATAAAGGTTAAGAACTGTTGAAGAACAAACCTTTCTTTGAGGGCCCCCATGCTCTTTCACCAACTTTGCTAGTCATGGTCCGGAAGTCAGCAAGTTGGACAGCGTCAAGTCGAAAGCGGTCAACAACTCATTCAGTGAAATTCAAACACTGAACAGGAACCAAAATGCTTCAGCTCAGACTCAGCGGCGCGTTCAACATTCGGCCAAGTTGGGACTTCTCCACAATTAATAAGGCACGATACGCACTGAGTTTAACCGTCGGCGCTGTAATAAAGTGCACGCATTGAACAAATTTATTGGCAATCACCCACATCGAGTCACAATGCACTCAACAGAATGTGCATTCAAGTTTGTGCGGGGTTCGGGGTTTTCCAGATCGATGATCTATCGACATCGCCGCATTGACTCTGATCTTACTATCATCACTGCCGCAGACGCTAAGTACGTGGGAGGACAAGTCATAGATAATTCAATGATGTCGCTTCACATGTGCCCAAGAAGTTTGTGCATTGTTGTGGCAAGGTTCTGCGTGTGATTTGACAGGTTGATTGACCGAGGTCACTAAATGGGATATTTGAGTGAACTCAGGGATGATAATATCAGGCATCGACTCTTCACCTCCGATGCTTAGATCTTCCGAGAGCTGGTGGAGACGCCTTCTTGGGTACCATGTGGCATCCGGGCCAATCCACCAGAGAATTTGAGACCATGATAGCTACCAGTGATTCGGCAGCTTGCCCAGTGAGATCACAGAGCAACAACAATATATATTATCGACCATAGCCATTGCGGCATAGGGTACACGACAAAGCTGTAATGGGCCCCAAGGACCCATCAGCATCCGTAATGACCCTAGCCTGAGGGGGTGAGCGTAGCCTATCCGGTGAGTCGCTGATATATGAGGAAATGGCGGCGAGAATTAGGTATGGTCAGGCAGGGGCCTTCTCGCTGGTAGTGGATATCGGAACCGCTGTCGCAGGTATTAAAGCTATGCGTAGCGGCTCGGGGGAGATCTGCTTTAGAAGCATATTCCAACCTTCAGCACATTCAGCCTGATCTGTACTGTTTGTGCCACTGGTGCTGCCATCATGACGGAAGCTTGAAATGGATTTGAGAGCCTTAAAGTGATGTATTCATGAGCATTCGGAGTCAGCAATTGTGAATTTGTCATGGTATCGTTGCAAGTGGCTTACCGTCGCGATCGATGAACTTGAAAGCTGCGAAGGGGTCTGCATTGGAAGTCCGCAACAGCTACTATGTTTCACTGCCTGCAACAATAATGCAACTATAAAATTCACATAAGTGGTTTTTAATGAAGAGCCTAGAAGTGATGCTCACTGCTGCAATGTGGGAGGAAACATGTACGAATGCTCCAAGAACAGTGATTACCAGAGAGAAATTTGGAGGCTCCTTATAGTTGTCTCTTCTCCTCGAGTCTTATCTCCAAATGTGGTGTGGCTCTCATAAGCTCACATGCAGTCGACAAAGGGCCCCCGTAAATCACGCTAGGGGGTGCCCATTCACAAAGTCCTCGGGCTTCCAATTGTCAAAATGACGGCGCTGAGGTTGGTGCCTCCAAATTCTCCAAGGAGTCCGACCAAGCCCGCGCTGTAGCTGGACGCTGTTAATGACGTGCAGTAAGTCCGAATAGCCTGATACCAGGCCATGTCGCACTGTACCCCATCCCATTGCAGTCCGTCAATCAAACCCAGGCAACCGTTGGCAGGGCTCCGACCTCCGCCGCTTAGTAGAGCTCCGAGAGTGACGAAAGAAAGTGCCGAATGGATAACGCCGCCTTCGAAAAGTCGTCAGACAGTTCAACAAGAGCTTGGCTTGGACTCAGGGATGGGAACTGTTATGAACATGGATTGGACAGGCAGAAATGTAGTAAAAGCTGCATATTACAACTCGCGTCAGAACTTTGAGATCTCGTGGGGTACAACGTTATACAGGGAAATGATCGTGAAAGGAGAACAAGTTGGTACAATTAGGACTTCACTTTGATGCCCTTCAAAGGTACCTTCCGACTGAGTGGAATCCGACGAATTTTGTTCCCATGGCGGGACTTGCAACCACTGCCACGACCTGGAAAGACGGAGCCTTGGAGTTCGGGCTCAGAACTACTGTTGTTGCAGGAGGCCGAGGATCCTTCCCAAGCCAGGTTATTTGCACGCCATATTTCATCCATCACGGGAGACTTTTCCATTTTCAGAACATCACGAAGGATGTCCCTATCTTCTCTCCCACACCAGTCGATGCCATCCTCAAGCAAGTCTAGCTGTATTTTGGCCTTTTCCGCCATCGCTCTGACGAGGGCTTTCTCAGCCTGGATGACCTGGATGTGAGGGATAACCAGATGGTTCTCCATACCATCCTACATACACGTCAGCCTAGCTCTCAATTTTAGAATTGCAAACTCACAGGGATGAAGGCCTCCAAAAGCGTCAACTTTCATTTTGCCGAGAGCCATGAGATAGAGGTCTCGTCAAGCTTGTCCGTAGCATGATGGTATTGATCAACCCGGGCGTTTTATGTGATATCGGAATGAGATCCGCTGGCATGATAGCGGGCGCGATACTAGCATAACATTTAAGTTACTGACAATGAGGCTTTTGCACGTTTGAAACACGCACCGTAAGAATGTCGACTGACACTGAGGGCCCCTTTGGACCCCAGAGTGAATAAGAAAATGGTCCAAAAGGCCTATTTCCAGGCGCCTCAAAGATGGTTGCAGCGGAAGAGGTGCGGGATGAGAGAGGAAGGGTGGGTTTCGAGTGCTTCGGAACCCAGAGAGAAGGCGGCTGAGCAAAGGCATGGAAATCGTAATCGACAACGCTCATGTTGGCGAATTGGTTGCGCACATCTGAGTCAGGAATGGTGGTAGTTGGCATTATGCCCAGTGCGAATGGAATTGCAGTGAGGATGCCTTGTAGGGGATAGTATAGAACGACAACGAGGTACCGTCGAGGTAGCAATCCGTAAGCACTGAAGCCTGCTGAGTTTGTGGTTGCAAATGATGATACTATGTATGGCAGTTTGCCAGTTGGCTCGTGCGTTGTTGATTGACCCTATCGTTCGCTATTTGACATTCTCGGGTATCCGACATCACCCCTCTTAGCTGTGTTTGAAAGGGCATAAGGCTGGATCCTTGATCACAAAGTGGGAAATATGCTGGAGAAAGACGGACGTCTCACGGCAAACACCGCCTACGTGGGACAGTTTCCAGGTGGATTGGGAAGTGTTGAACCTTAATCATCGAAATATGATCACGATCACCGTGACAAATCCTTCACACTAGTGAGTCCCTGCGGCAGTGCGACGAACACGGGCCAAACTTAAGCCGCAGCTACTACGATCTCACCATCTGACCTGTCCCAAGGGATCGACTTGAAATTCAAAGCATACCGTAAGTAATCCAGCACAAAACCTCCAGTGGGTGGCGCCACTTAGTTCGAAAAAAAATCGAGGGCCAGGATTCTGGCTCCGCAAGACTAAGACATGACAACGATACTGCTCAAGCTGACAATTTTCAGTCCGGAGTTCTACAAAATACGCGCTAGTATGCGTTCCCAGAGGACTAGGCTTGTCAAAGTTGCGGGGATTCAGCCCCGAACCGATCGTATGGCGTGCCAATGCACTCATTTCTGCTAGTGATGATATCGGATGTATCACGGCGTCATTTCAGCAAATGCAGGTCCTGGTCTAGGGTTCTCACTGTTCGTGACCCCGTGGTGCAAGCTATTTGGAACGTCCGTATCATTTACTGATCGTTATCTAGTTTCAAATCTGCTGAATGGACTCGAACAGCCATGAATATCCTTTCAAACGTGGACGACACTCATACCTCTTGATTCGTAGCTACGTGTGCCGCGTGCTTTCAACATGTTAGATTTATTCCTATGCTCTGACCTCCAAGACTATGAACTTCTTTTTTGAAGACCCGTGCCATTCTCGAGGCCAGCGCCCATCAAAGGGATAACATCCTTCCCTTCATATTGAGAGTGCAAGTTGTCCAAGTCGAAGCATCATGACAAAACGCACCGATGACAGAGAACCCCAAATTCAAAATCATCATTCACAATCGATTGCAGGATGGCACGCGACTCCCATGGGTTTGCAGGGATGCCTTGCTGCAGCCACAGCAGGATCATACTGCTGGTCCACATTCCTAGGTCTTAAGTACTATGTTCGGTTGGAACTCAAGTTCTTACCTCTGAACACTCAGGATGTCTCTCTCATATGGCACTGATCTAACCCTTGGTATTGCAAACTCTACGTCGCTCGAGGAAGCACTAGGCGTCTGGATACATTCACATGGGATACAATTCGTTATCAACTATACTTTACCCCAAAGTGAAGCGCAGGATCAGAAAATCAAGACACTTTGGAACGAGGTCCTACTGGTTAGGATCATGTCCCTCCCCAGCATCATTATAGTTCTTTCACTAACTGGAGCCATCGTCTAGGATCCTACATTCGCAGCCCTGACCGTACAGAAGCATTGGCCCACTATTGTTATTGACCCAACATCATGGGACGCGACATACGCATTGTTTCGAGACGACATCACACAAGTCATCGACGGGCCTTACAAGGTCGACCAGAAGGTTGCCGATGAACTTGGATACACCGAAGATGTTAATTCTTGTTACGATTGCCTCCAAGACGTGTTTGGAGATACAAACATAGCATTAGACCTTGCGGAAGGTATGCCAGCCACTCACCAGCGTTGAAAACAATACACACTGACTCTCAACGATTGCTAATTATCTAGTGGTAGTGAAGTATTTTGCTCACGCTTGCACATCCACCTCCCATGACACCTCCCCCTCTCCTCCCTCCCCCTCCCCCGCACCTGCAGCACCCACGCCTCAATCGGAGCCTGAGCCTGAGCCTGTCATTGACATTCCACCTGGTGCCAATCCGATCAAAGCCATATATGACATTGTATCATTGGCGTCCTTCCAAAATCCCCTTTCTCCCAAAAACAAGGCAATAAAGAAGGTGAATGGCTTTAAGCTCGGGGATCCTAACCTTGGACCTCTTTTGCACACATGTGGCAGGCCGAGTTCTTACACAACCAGTAAGCGACAATTTGTTCGACGTTGTAAATGGGTTGCTGACGGGATCTGCCACACAGGCCAAACATTGGGTCTGCTATCAGTGGAATCTGGAGAACGGCATATGTCTAAAACTCATTGATATCTTCCGAAACTCCTTCATGATGACATCAATGAAGGCACAGGCCATGTAGAGGACTCTGCGCTCACCCAAGTCATCAAAGCACACACCATGGGCGCTTTATTTTCCGGTATTCATGACTATTTGCACGAAAAGTCACTTGAACCATTCCTAACATCTCGCTTATTAAACCCATTGGCGACCCACAAATTTGCACGAGCGATAAAATTAGCACGCATGTGGTCCCTAAGCGTATGCCGCCTTCACACTGATGTGCAAAGTACAATTCTAGTTGCCTCTCATGGCTTCCTACTCCCGGATACCCATCGGGACATCGTCACTGTGCAAGACAGCATGCAGCTCACCCCGGACCGCCTCTTCGCCAAGAAGGACGAGGCTGCTTATCTGACTTTGATGTCGTGGGGCTCCTTGTCGCCAAAGCTAATGCGCTCAAAACTAGCAACCCACAACAAATATGCGAAGCTGGTGTATGAAGGTGAGGAGTTTCTGCTGCACTAGTGGCGCTGCTATTGATCATCATGAAGTCTTCCTTCCTCGGGACCCGGCAGGGAGCTCAGCTAATAGTGGCACATCCGAAAACGCCGCCGCCGCAGAAACGGAACTGATCGGACTGGGTACACTTCGACACTTTGCTTCCATGCTTTATGTTTGTGTACGAAAGCTTTTTTAAATTCTGATCTTTCTAGTGGTATCTGATCTTTCAAATTTACAGGGGGTCGCCTCTATATCACAAGGGCGGAGACTCTGCCTGGCGGACGTAATGAAGTTAATTGAGAAATATCACGGCAGTGATCCCCAAGAAGACCAATGTCTGCGTCTGCTCGTGAGGGCCAGAAACTGGACCGCGATATTTGAGAGTAACAGCATCCTTAAGGTCAAAATCGGGGAGGTGAGCCGACAGCGTAACGTATACCTATCCGTGCCACTCACTTGTTGGTTAAGAGCACCGTCAACCACCCCTATGGTTGTAGACTTCTGTGCGACGTCATGCAAGAGGTGGGCTTGATGCACCCGGACTTTGGCGCCCTCAGCGGCACTGCACACACGATCTGTAAAATATCCCACCAACTGTTCCCCCTACTACCTGAGAGCCTCGTTGTGACCTGTGGATCTCTTGTTGCAGCGTCCCTTATTCTCCGATACAACCAGAATGAAACATCGGAGAGAGTGCGATCCAGAGCCGTCGACATCCGCCCAGCGATCCGGATATCAGACCCAGCATCCCATGGCGTCATCCGCCCCGCCTATTCCGCCACGCACGCCAATCCGATGGAACGGGAGAGGCTTCGCCTGATTGTTATCATTCAGGAAGCCTGGCTGGCAATAAAAGCCCAAACTTTAACTCTCGATGGAAAAAATCGCTGGGTTTTTGCGAGCCTTCCTCGCCACAGACTGCACCCTGACAGCCCTGGGGTGTCCGAGGGAGACCAGTTTCATAATATCACAAGAATCCTCCGGGGGTATGCTGCAGAACCGTCGTTCGTCCCGCCTTCTGAGCCTATGCAGCTCGCATACCTTGTGTCCCCACCTGCCAACTCAAATGAAAGCGATGGCATCACTGAGATTCTCGTCACTCGGGACTGGTTTCAACACATTCCCCAGCGGCTTTGCCACGTCAACCTATCTACGCTACCGGACCCACCATTTCCTGCGGACGGTTTCAGGTAACTTGGCAAGTATTAGGAGCCGGCGTCACGGTCACGCAGACTCCGAGTCGCTTGGAACTCGATTCAGGCCGCCGCATGCGAAATTACTACTTACTACCTGATTTTTCCACGTTATCAACTACGTTATGTACTACTACCCACTGGCACTGGCACATATCATAATTTATTCCTTGATTTTGGCTCGAAACCAGCCGTTCCAGAAGAAGCTGCGGAGGAGCATTGGACCCCGAGGAACTTGTTCAACTCAGAGCCACGGTCGCAGAGGACCCCCGAAAATCCCCCTACATCCCTCATCCTACTGTATATCGGCCAAAATCCGCGTTTTTATCCGAACCATTTTGGCCCAAAACTTATCCGGGCGGCAGATTAGGCGTTCCAAAAACGCGTTTTTTATCTGGACGCCTACCTCAGGCATTGTGACTTTCGCCAAAAAATGCCCCAGGTGCCATTTTTTCGCTCCCACTGTGTGACGACATATTATAGCATTGTTTCCAAGTAAAATTAGCTAGAAGAAATTTAATCTAACGAGTTAACCTCCGCGTTCTTGCCCTGAGTGGCCTTTTGCAATGCCTTCACAGCCTCAATGATCTTGGGTTTGTTGTCCGTGAGGAGCTTGAAGAATGTCCAGTCATCCCCCGATATCTTCCAACCACCTTCTACTGCAGTGGGAGCCTCTGAGAGTACACTGAGGAATGCAGCTGAAGGCACGAAATCAAAGGCTTAGTGTCATCACATCCCAAAGCTACAGGACCATTATAATCCAGTTGCTTAAGTGCCGCAACAGCAAGCTCAAATGTTCGAGGCCCTATCCCAAGGGGAAACCGGGGCTGCTTAGCACGTTGGATCCTAGGAGCAACTCGTCAGGAAAATGAGATATCAAAAAGAGTGTGATCGTACTCAAGAGTTCGGGGCTGAGGTAGTGGCAAAAATTCTTGAACAGCCAAGTATGCTTGACGGCTATGGGTGAAAAGGATATGCACCCATTCGACAAGGTTTTCTGGGTATCGAAAACCCTGCATGCCTACTCTGTGCTCCTCCTTATCGCGCTTCAAGACCAGGGCTTGTAGGAGAGCACCGAAAACATCATCTGAGGGATACTTCCCCGACATTATACCCTTCACATACTTAATCATCGGCGACTCTTGCAGGTCCTGCGACAAATCACCTGGGCATTAGAAGACAAACACAAGGTCCAAAAGATGCACATACATCTGACTCAATCAATTCTCGAAGGCCAACACACTGCCCAAAGAGTCCAGCAAGATCTTTGTTACGGTATTCGTCATTGAGATACTTGTAATGGTGATCCGGTGGACATGGAACCCGAAGTGCATTTTGGAACTGTTGGTTGGATAAGAGTGAACGACAGTGCTGGCATGGCTGAGGATCGCGTTTTTCGTTGACGGTCGCAGGGGCAGATGGACCAGCAGATTTGGTACATTTGACAGAAAATACACAACCATTTCTGTGATCGTTGGTCCATCTCCACTTGTGCCGCTGAGCAGTCTTGATATGTTTCTTTCGGGCGGGGGAAAGCCTCGAGTACTTCTTTCCATATATCATTTCCTTTGCGATGACCGTGACAGAATGAGCACCGCCGCCAAAAGCCCCTGTACGATCAAGATAGTTTTTGGCGCCCAGGTGTTTTGACTCCTCGAGTCCGGGGCCTTTACTCCAGTGCTCTTTGCCTGCATCCAAGTCTTGAACAAATGGTCAATTGTTTGCATCCCACCTCCAGAGAGTTTCTTGGATTTTGGTGGGCCGCTACAGTTCTTCACATGCGATCTAAAGTTACCAAGGCTGAAGGGCGAGCCCATACGACAGATCTTTCCACACTTTGCATGTCGTACACTTCGTGAGTCGTAGGTAATTGCATTGCATGGGAATCGACCTCGTGAATTTTCTCCGTGACTCAGCAAAGAAGAGTGTTGGGATCTGATAGGAGTTGTGCTGCACAATATTTTTCATTATGCGCTTGCTCCCAGATAGCTGTTTTTGGCTGGCCGAGAGGTCAAGAGGAAGCAACAGTACGCCCCCGGACCGCAGTGACTGCAGTGCGATTTCCCACTTGGACAGATGGCACTTTTGGCTGATCATCATTGTTTGGTTCCGTTGCCTCCAACGGGCGCTTCTTTCCCTTGCTACTCTTGCTTGTCTCCCCACTACCACCTCGCTTTATTGGATCGTCTTCTAGCCCAGACCTGGCTTCCCCAGAGAAAACTGGATGGACTGGGTACTCATCCTGCTGCTTTTCTGCACAACCTTTCAGCTTGGGAGCGGAGTTCAATGTCGGAACTGAACCATCCAAGTTCCCTGGCTCATCGACGTCCATGTTATCGCAGAACGCATCCTGGGGCTCGTTAACATCACTCTCAATGGGATTTGAGTCGGGATGTGGAAGAATCAAAGGGGAATCCAACGCGGGTTCAAAATCCACAAGGTAATGCGTCCGCTGCATGTCCTCGTTTACCTGTGGTTGATGTTTTTTAGTTGAAGTTGATATATGATTCAGCATCAAATATACACTTACGTCTGCAACGTGGGCTCGGCACAACGTCACAAACCAATCGATACGCTCAATCGTCTTCCGTGCCGGCGTCCACAAAGGTTGGTCATGAAAAACTTCATTTGCGGCAGTGTTCACGCTGAGTATTCGGCAGTCGGTGAAGTCATCCTGCTCCCCGTGCTCTAAGGCGTCTCCGAGGTCCGTAAACTGATGGCGAAACCACCTTTTCAACCAATACTGTAACTTTTGTATCATTGTCTTCGGTTGCGGCATGCTTTTGTGAGCCAAGGAATCTCCTAATACCGGATTTCAGGTATGTTCATAACTTAAAATTTTGTTTAACGTGTTGTGCTCACCATAACAAATCTCTCGTGTAGAGAAGTCGATCTTGAATGTCAGCCAATGCTGCTGGGATTCGAGATGGGCCGGGAAGATCAAGACCTCCTGCTGGCCTGAATCGATGCGCTCCTCGAGCCGACAAAGAAAGGGTGACGATGGTTGGTTGTAGTACCCGGCAGTCTTAGCCTTACTGATTTCATGCATGAAACGCAGAGTCTCGATGATCACTAGGGTTTCCACAGTTTCGTCGCGCTCAACGCGGTCGCTTAGGTGAGAAAACATCATGTCAACTAGACTGCCGTTCATCATCGTATCGCTTGCTAGGAGCGTAGCAAAATCGGCCGTTGAGCTGTGAGTGGATGCACCTGGAATTTCTGTTTCTTCGTTCCACCTAATAAACGTTGCGTAACGTCGGGCAGCAGAGGCAGTGGGAGAGCCTTCGATGACATGTAAGTCCAGCCATTCAATTCCTTTCCTCCACGCGAGTTGTATAGCATGCATCTGACGCATGTCCTTGAAATAGGTTATAATCCACAGTGGAAATAGAGATCCTGGGTACGCCGGATCCTCAATCGACACCATGCCGTCGAGGATAGCTTGGTATACAGCTTCGGAAAGTTGTTTTACCACTCGTTCGGGAAGCAGCAGCCATTTTCGTAGGGTTTCGATGCCAACGTTGGCAGGTGATGGCCTAAAGTATGTTTCAACACAAACGTGCACTAGGCTGTGCGTCTCTTGTGGTAGCGTGCATCGTAGAAAGTCTTGAACACGAAGCAGATCCGATGGATAGCATGCCTCTTTGACTTGGCAAACCACCCTCCGCAAACTATTCGCAGCAAACTCTCTCGATTTGTTACTCAATTTTTCTTTTGTGCTTATTAGCGTGTTGTTCAACTACGCCGGCCCATTCTTCCTCAACTACGTGTCGTTATCTCTGTACTTGCTTCAATTGCGTTTGCTTTCTTTGTCGCCTTCGCTTTCGTGGTCTTCGTGGCCCAGCTAACATGGGGTATCGACCTGTGTTTCGCCTTGACTTCTGGGAGTCACTCGGTGGCCATAGCCTGGGTGTTGTGAGTGACTCCAGAGCATGTATTCTCTTGTAATTTCATGTTTCTCTTCTGGATTGATAGTGGACGATTGCTTGTCCTTTTCTCATTTCAATGCTTGGAATCTAGTTCCCTCCTCATCCCCTCTCTTTATCCCCTTCCACCTACATTTCAACCTATAGGTATGTGGGAGATTCTGTTAATTGTTACATTTTGTGCTGACGAGATGACGATGATAGCGCAAGTGAACTTGGTGGCGTTCTCGCTATTGTGGACGTTGGCACCGATATTGATCTCGATCTCGATTATCTCATTCTTTGTGTACGTGATGCCAGGCAGTGAGTTGACCATCTCCACTGCATTCACGGTGAGCCAACGATCTTTTCGTTCTCAAAGTGCTTCATATACTCATTCAGTGTCTTAGGCAATCGCATAGTTCAACGTGGCCAGGACACTACTTAATGTCATCCCGACCTAGATCGTCCAGATCATCCAGGTACGGGTACCTGGTCCTTCCCCTCCCATTTACTGATATCCTATCTTGTGACGACAGGCGGGCGTCGCACTCAACTGTATCGCAATGTACCTCGGTGAAGATGAAGTCAGCGAGTAGGTCTCATCACTCAAGAAGGACACTTCCCAAACACTTTCTACGGCTCCCTCTGCTGCCGACAGCGCAGAGGAGGAGGAAGGCCTTGGCATTCAGAACAGATCGTTCAAGTGGTATGAAGTTGAGATGCTCAAAGCCGACTCAGAGGGCGCCGACAAGGCCAAGGACAGGAAGACGAAACCGGCAGCGATCACTGTGGGAGGCGAGGCGCAGGAGTTGCTTGGTGAAGGAATGAGCGATGCCCCGCTGCCTGAGGTGGATATGGACCATCGCTTCGAGCTGAGGGATATCAACATGCGGTTCCCCGAGGGCGAGCTGTCCGTAATCACGGGCCCCACCGCCTCCGAAAAGACTGTCCTATCTGGTGTTGCCCGTGGCGCACTGCTCGTGGGCATGCTGGATCGATGGATCGATACACAAGGCACCATCAAGGATCTCCGTGCGCAGGGCATACTCGAGGACCTCACACACGACTCGGCCAAGGTGCCGCCGGAGGCGCTCGTCCCTACTTTGAGTGATAGCGAAAACGCGGATGGGGAAGAAGCGAGGAAAGTGAGGCAGAGAACGAGGAAACTGGTCAAGGATGAGCATCGCCAGATTGGGGGTGTCGAATGCGCGATCTATAAGAGTTATTTGAAGGTTTCGTACGTTTCGTTTCGCTTGCCTGGTTAAAGCATGCCAATTCTGATCGTTCATTTTTCTTTGATAGGTCGTACTGGATATGGGAGGTTACTTGCATGTCTGAACTTTATCTCATATGTCCTTCGTTAGGTAGATCCGACGAGTGGTCATATTCTCATTGACGGGATCGATATCCTGATCATCGGTATCCATGAATTGAGGTCGAGACTGGTGAGTGTGTCCTGTCTCAGTCGTGACTGTGTTGCTAATACAGTCTCTAGACCTTCATTCCTCAAGTGAGTTCACTTTTAAGGGCACACGCTGTGACCATTCTGATCATCCTCGAAGGACGCAACACTGTTCTTTGGCCCTCTTAGGGAAAACCTGGACCCTTTCAATGAGCATGCTGATGCCGAGTGCTTGGATGTGCTCCAACGTTGCCACATGATAAGCAGCCCTTCGGCCTCGCGCTCAGCCTCACTTGTGACCTCTCCGACCGGCTCCCGTGCCGCGTCCATCCATGGCAGGAAACGTGAGGATACAGCAGAATCCATATCAACTAATGCAAGTGATGCAGAGACCAAGCCGACTGTCTCGCTCAAGACGTAGGTTTCAGCAGGTGGAATTGACTTCTCCCAGGGCCAGAGACAGTTCATCGCTATGACTCGAGTGCTCCTCCACCAAAGTTCCACCATCGTACTAGACAAAGCCACCAGCAGCATCGATTGTGCTACAGATGTGAAGATACGAACAACTATTTGGGAAGAGTTCAACTCTTCGTTGCTCTTAACTGGTATGCCCTTTTTCTATTATTCTGCAAGACAATACAATTGAAGCTGACTTTCTCCTAGTTTCTCATCGTCTTTGCACTGTTATTGATTATGACCGTCTTATTGTCCTCAATCAGGGACAGGTGCGTGTTGCTCATTTAGTGCTCACCTTGACCTTCCCCGCTGACGTTTCGACACAGCCGCTGATGCAGACCTCGGACTTTAGACCGAAATCAACCTTGGTCAGGCCCCATCGGGAGGTCTTCCGAGTCCAAACCGCGGGCTAGCATGTCCTCGCAATTCGTGGCACTGCATAGTATGTACAGGGTGCCTCCTCGACTCTCCAAGTCCATCGAATCTTTATCCCTAATTTTATCTACACCACTGCGTTTCCGGAGTGCTATTGCATCTCCAAATGAACCCACATCATGATCCTACTACCGTCCGTACTTGCTTCACCCCCCCTTGGAGGCACACTGCCGAACTGCGCTGATCGAGACTTGGCCCTCGGTGTTGACCCACAGAACAGTGTGCAAGAAACTGCAAGAGCTTGTATAAAACAAGCCTGACTGAGCTCCGTAAGCCCTCCACTGGTGCCAATTTCCACACGAGGCCACCATCAGCAATGGAGAGTACTTCTAGCTATCACCAAACTTGCCCTTGTAATCCAGCTCGAGTCTTCAACAGTCCATCTGCCTACAAAAACCATTCCAATACCTGCTAGGTGGCAAAAGGAGACCTTTGGGAATCATTTCGCTTGGCGAAGGAAGCTTGTGAGGCGAGACAACGGAGAGGGGGTGAGGGCGAAGGGCAGGCTGCGCTTGAGGGGGGCCTCCCAGAATCGTCAAGCCATGCTGATCAAGTTGAGGAGGAGCATGCTCTGGTGCGTCAATGTTTCATATCCAGCCGTCAGAGCTAGGATTACTGACGTGAACCTACCTTCCGCAGCCCCCCCCCAATGAACCCATGACCGTGACCACAGTTATCATAGAAGATTCAATGCATCCCCCAGCTAAACGGTGTTGTAAAGCGGCCGCTGCCGTTCGAGATCCGGACTTTGCTCTCAACGACCCCGAATTGAAGGATGTCCTTCCTGCTGCATTACTTGTAGCTTCAGGCCCCGAGTCAGGCCTCCAAGATCCTATTATTGCGTCTCAGCCTGACAGCATTACAAACAAAACACCGGCCCTCAATACTGCTCCTAACGTCTTTGGCATATTTCGGCGATACTACGTCCAAAATGGCACATCCATCCAGCGACACGATCCAGATTCCCGCGAAACCCTTTCAACAATGTCCGATATACCTATCATCGAGGTTTCCGCCAAGGTCGACCCCTCTGATGTCTACGCACCTTTCCCGAACAAGACTTCATTCCTCCTGTCTGATTGGTTTTGGAACCGGGGGGCGCAGAAGTCCAAGGACAGCTTTTGACAGCTACTATGGATCGCCAGCAGCAAAGACTTTGTACCAGGTGACATTGCAGGGACTAACTGGCAGCGTCTAGACCGACAGCTTGGAATAAACGAATAGGATCGAGAAGAGTGGCAGGACCAGGATGCGGGGTGGGCAGAATCAAGCCTTCACATTTCCATCCCTTTCCACCACTTCACGGATAACCCTGGTCATCGCAGCTACATCGTTCCTGGCTTTTTTCATCGCTCCATCACCTCCATAATTCAAGAGAAGCTTACTTTAAAGAAGGACGATTCACCCTATTTCCATTTAGAGACTTACGAGCTTCTGTGGCAGCGCAATGAGGGGCAGGAGCCTCTTCCGCTTCACGGGGAGATGTACACATCACCAGCCTTTCTTCGTGCTCACCAGGAGCTACAAGAAATGCCCGGTGAACCTGGATGCATGCTCCCTCGCGTCATTGTTGCTCTTATGTTTTGGTCCAATGGAACCCATCTCACCCAATTTGGGAACGCCAAAATTACGCCTCTATATCTATACTTTGGGAACGAGAGCAAGTATAGACGATGTAAGCCGTCATGTAAACTCTCAGAGCACGCAGCCTACTTTCAACAAGTAAGTGCTGCATTCTTTATAGATTTTTGGGCCGTTGATTGAGCCTTTCGTCAACAGATGCCAGACTCTTTCAAGGATTTTGCCAGCCACTGGACAGGTACCAAGAAAGTCCACTCAGAACTCATGGCCTTCTGCAACAGAGAGCTCGCCCACGAGCAGTGGCGTACACTACTCGACAACGATTTTCTCCAAGCTTACGAACATGGGATGGTTTTTGATTGGGTTGGCGATGGTCAGAAGCGGAGGTTTTACCCCCGGATTATGACCTATTCAGCAGACTATCCTGAGAAGTTGCGACGATCAGTTATTCCTTTCAATATTCCTTCTGACGGACATGTTGCAGGGCTCTCATGGCGAGCATTCGCCAGCTGGGCAGGTGTCCGTGCCCCCGATGCAAAATCCCGAAAACAGCACTACACTTGGTGGGCAGCCAATCTGATAAAGCCGATAGGATCGAGCTGCGGCGTTATGATGATGAAGACTGTCGCAAAAAGGTGTCTAAAGCCCGGAAGTCCATCTTTGGGAAAGATAAACTTGCCGTGGATAGTGCCGCCATTGAGCGTGAGCTGAAGCCTGAGTCTCTCGTTCCAACGCTGGTGCGATTTCCTAGCATCTACAGCTTCTGATGGCTAATCCGAATTACACGCAGAACACATTTTCCGATAGACTCCAGAAATTTGACCTTGATTGGCCATCGATGTTTGTGGTCGATCTCCTTCATGAAGTCGAACTCGGCGTCGTTAAATCCTTGATCATCCACCTCCTTCGCATACTGGAGTCTGTTGATGAAAACCTTCTCCATGAATTTGACCGACGGTTAGTCAAACGTTTGGTAACCAACTTTATCTGATAGCCTGACTAGCGTTATAGATTCCACGCAGTTCCAACTTTTGGTGATGAGAATGTTACGGTGAGCTGTAATCGACGTCGCGTGAAACGGCGCTGACACACACACACACACACTAAATATCTCGTTGAATCCGGGGCTTTACTAAGTTCAACACTCAATGTTGGAGATAATGACGCGGTACAACCCGTCGTATGCGGGATTGGAGTTGAGTTGGAGTTGTTAAGGTGATAGTAAT
>JABCKT010006755.1:0-19775 GCA_018858115.1 Tephrocybe rancida | reverse complement strand
GCAGCTGTTCGGCTCACTGGAGTTCAACCTTTCTACGTGAACTCCAGGTGAGCTTTTACTATAGACATGTTATATTATATACAGTACTAATACAGTTCAACCTTTCTACGTGAACTCCAGTATCACGAGTGAACTATCGTGTTGCGGATTGTACCTCGCGCCCTGCGCCGCGCTGACTTCAACCTTCCCTGCGCGACGTATCGGACGTGCGCTCGTTAAACCCAAGCACAGCTCCAAACAGGACTACATCAGCAAATCCGCAGAAGTCTGATAAGACATTGCGTCAGTTACCACCCACGGCAAATATTATAGACACATTGTATCTAATTACAAACTGCTGCCACGATTTTGGGGGTATGTAAAGCATTAGAATGATAGGGAAATATTATCAGAGATTGCAAACCTTGTGTGATATGAGATTAAAATTGTAATGCAGTACTAGTGTAGTTTTCTCGAAACATTGCACCATAATTGTAACACACTGCCATTGTGTTGAAGTCTTGCAAAGAAATTGTAATATACGTCAATTTGGACAGAGAATTTTATCAGGTATGTAATCTAACAATATCCGAATCAAAAGCAGCTGTAGCCGTACCCAACATCATCCACGTCCTCGCTATCCTCCTCGCGATCCTCTTCATCGTCCTCGTCCTCGCAAGCTCCTCCATCAGGGATTTCGCGCGGTTGTGGTATTTTCTATCATTGACTCGATGGCAATCAAACGTGGACAATCGCAAGAGGTTACAGCGCGTTATCATAGTAAATGAATTATAATTGTACATTGTGTCCGAGTACAATATTGTAAGTCTCGACAACAACAGTGTGCAATTTCAATTCATTGCGACAGGTATGTTGTACCAATGGTCGTCTGGATTTAGGGCCAGCAACTCTATTCAGGCTCCGCGTAAATTACGGTTGATGCATGTTCGAATTGAACTTGGGAAAAATTTGTCCGCTTCCTCTATCGTCCCCCTCCCCACTCCACCTCCTGTTTCGCTCGTGCGTCATGTCGCATGCAGCTACCTGTGATCACACATGTTCATTGTGATTGCCTACATATAGGCACCAAGTTTATTGGCACAGGTATCCGCTCGAGCACCATGTTCCCTATTGTATAGCGCATCCTACCCCCTCCTTTCATCCGGTTCTCAACACTTGAGCTTCTATACCCAAGGTATTTATATGTCCTTATCTTATGTTTCGCTCTGGCCAGTGGCTGGCAGCTCTGCCAGCCATACACATGGCCCAATCATGGCCCAATCACCGTCTATTCACTCAGGTCGAGGCTGGGAGGTATGTACGCTCTTTCAAGCTTTTGAATCTGCCCTGTCTTATGTCTTTTCTTGCCAGCAGTCTCTTCCGCCGTGCCCATGTCGTAGCAATCTCACCCTGCTTTTTCTTCGAGGTCTTGGGGACGACGACCACACCTGGACCTGTTGCCAAGAAACGTACTGACGAACTTCTGGCTTGGTGGACTTGGTGAGTCTAAAATTCCGTCTCTCACTGATCATATTCTGACTAGTTGTTCACAGGAAAATCTTCCCTACTCGAGCTTTGTCGGAGGCCACCGCTCGTGACTCGACAAACACGCTACGGGAATAACAGGCGAGGCGCGAAGCCAGGGCTGGGGCGGCAGTGGCTTTTTAGTACCATATTTCCACCATCCAATAAATTTCTTTTTCGTTGTTATATGAATTTGCCCTGAGCTGCAATGAGTCTTGTCAGAATGTGAGGCGCTACAATGATTGGGACAGTTGCCTTTTTGAAGACATGTTATGTAGTTGTTACAAGTGGTTCTACCTTGACACAAATCTTGTGAGTGTTGAGCATATAGTCCAATATTGTACCAAGTGCAACCGGAATTGTGAAAGTCAAGGCGCTGTTGTAATCCGATGTAAACCCTTATAATTTCGCTCACAATATCGTGTCATGTTACACCACTTGTATTAGATTTTACTACATGATGCAGTGTCATAACTGATTACCGGAAATCCGCCAATTCGCTGATGTACAATCCGTCACAGCGAATCGGTGCAATTCAAACCAGGTGGCCAATCTCCGCCTGTCCACAGTTCTCAGGCAACCTCACAAGCCCTATACCGGACAAGTCGACCATGCAGTTGCTTGAAATCTACGGGCGAGAATGCGGAAGTATCCATCCGTATAGCTAAAAAGTTGAATGATGAAAACTTAGATTATTGTAATCCTGTTGAATTTACTGCTTGAACGACAAAAATCAAACTTGCAACCTTGATTTGGTTCATACAACAGGGTGAGGGTAATTAGAGAACGAAAGTTGCAAGTATAATATATGGATCGAAACTAACAAAGAACGAATAGAAGAGACGAAGAAATCAAGAAATCAGTAATACCGGTGGTCCTGCGTCCTTGGCCTATAATTCATACGTTGAATTTGCTGCCCGGAGGTTCGATGGGAATCGACGTATGGCTGAGATTCGTACGCGTCTTGCCTGTGACCCGGAACTGTTCTTTCTGAAACTTCGGTCCAACCTGGCTGATTGTCGTGATGCCCCCGCCCCACGGCAAAATCCCGCACACGGAACCCCCGTTGCCCACGGCTTCGAGCGGTGTGTTCGACAACCATCGGAGGCCCCTGATGACGTCCCTGATTGCCATAATCGACACGAGCACCCTCAGAGGCAGCGTACGCCTCATGCGTATCCATTCTGAAAGAAGAACCGAGGTTATACTCCGGTTCGTTGATGTTGAGATGATACTGCAATGCAGTCTCGTGATCGTAGATGAGATCGGGAGCTTGGGGATGTGCACTGTAGAAGTCTGTCAAGGAGACGTTCGATGGAATCGGAGTGGCGTACGTACGATTGCCAGACCTGGTTTTCCACGTTTCCTTGTAAGTCCCGATCGTCGGAATACCCATGCCGCGTCCGAAACCTGCCTTGTCTATGACTTTGAGTGGTGGGTTGGGCAACCACTGGAGGCCCCTGATAACGTCCCTGGCCGCCATAATCGCCCCCAGTGGCCACGTGCGCCTCATGCGCGCCCATTCTGAGAGAAGAGCCGGGGTTATTCTCAGGCTCGTTGATTTCGAAATGATGCTGCAATGCAGTCTCGCGATCGAAGTTAAACTCGGAAGCTTGGGGGTATGCACTATAAAGGTCTGTCAAGGAAACGTTCGAAAGGATCGGCGTGGCGTACGGTTGCAAGCCCTGGTCTTCCACGTCTCCTGGGAAGTCCCGATGGTCGGAATACCTATGCCTCAACCGAAACCCCCCTTGTCCATGACTTTGAACGGTGGGTTCGGCAACCATTGGAGGCCCCTGATAACGCCCCCGATCCCTGTGATCGACAAGAGCACCACCAGTGGCAACAGGCGCCTCATGTGTGCCCATTTTGAGAGAAGAGCCGGGGTTATTCTCAGGCTCGTTGATTAAGAGATGAATTTCCAATACAGCCTCGTCCGGCTCAGAGAAAACCTCGGAAGCTTGGGGATATGCACTGTAAAGGTCTGTCAAGGAAACGTTCGAGAGGATCGGCGTGGCGTACATACGATTGGGGGGGTTGCTGAGGAGTTGAATATACATCGTTTATTTGCATATTAGCCTCGACACGGGCCATTTCCACTATCTTGTCGAACTCGGCAAGATCCATGCCTGAATATTTCTCCAACAGCCCCTTCAATACATTGCTGAATATTTCTTCGCGCAATTGCAACCGCTCTTCTTCGGCCTGAGTGTGCGCCGTAGTGATCTCTGTAGAACTAGGTTCAACAGGCGGGTTGGGCTGCGCGGAGTGGAGTTGGGGTGCTACGTATACCTTCCCCCCAGTCGAGGTATCGGCCACAGGTGATTGCTGATGCTGATTGAGATGGGCGGGCTTTCCACTGCGAGAAACATGTCAAAGGTGCCTTAACTTGCTAAAGTCCGGACACACATACCTCGTATCTGTCTGTCTTTCACGATGAGCTTCATCCGCTCTTTCATTGAAGTCGTCAATGGGAGGTTTGTCATGAGCTAGTTCATTGGATGTCGGCCGATGATTGAGTTCAGAGAATAGATTTAATGCTATATCCTCGTCCATCATGGTGCTGAGAGGAGGTTATCAGGGCCTTGTTCGCTCAACTCTAGTCTCCGAAGACACGTACCTATCTGGCTGTCCCTCCTGTTGATCTTGATCCAAGTCTTCGTGACTATAAAGATCGTCAATACGAAGCATGAAGTTGTGGGCTAAGATCTTGGACCTACCTCTGCTTTGAGGCTTGCTGTTCGGCTTCCTCGAGGGACAGTGCGATGACATGATCAATTGCAAGCTGTTCGTCATGAGCGTCATGAGTTTTGCTGCAGATCCTTGTCAAAACTGATTCTCACTCTGCAAGTCAAATGCAGCTGACCTGGTGTTCGCTGGTCCGCTTGCACGACTTTCGTCCCTGAATCTTTGTACAGTTTCATTCAGAGTATAACACTGGGCTCTCAGGTGCAGATATTTAATAGCCCATCTGAATGCCTGGTCCGCTTCAGGCTCCTTGTCGCGGTGAAGCTTGGGAATTAGAATGTGTCCCTGAACCTGGTTGGACGGCAGTGTCGCCCAATTAGAGTTCTGAGGGGTGGTCGGGGAGAACCTCCGAGAGAAATAGTTTGCGGCTTGCTCGCACGAGTGATTGAGAATGAGCCCCGATCCTTCCCCGTGAGGTGCGCGGGGATGAGAGTCAAAGATGAGATAAACTGTGTGGTCGGCAGTCAAGGTTATCTTCATGCACGCCACGATTTCACTTGGCTTTGTAATAACAACAGCAGAGGGCCCACGGGCATCTGGGTTTGCGCGATCCATCTTCCTGACGGAACATGGGAAAGTCAGCTATTCATGTGTATCCAGGACAAGGGTGGTAATATTGCCTCAGGATATCACGAAAAGCATCAATGCCACAGTAGGCATTCGCGGTGGCTTCCGTGAGTTGCAGAGAATCGCTGAAAAAGGGTGTTTCGAGGATGTCGTCGACAGACAGATGAACATTCTCCTTGTAATGTTCGCAGACTGAAGTATAATCCTTAAGCAGAGCCTTTCAACCTCCTGATACATAGGTACTAGGCTGTAGCGCTCACCAGTACCGTATCTTGCGACAATATCTGTTCCAATAAATCTGCGCCGTCTTGGGTGTGAGGCATTTTCCCGAAGGCTACACGAACGAAATTTGTGGCTGCTAGACCACAAGATGCAGCTCCTGCGCCCGAAAATCGATATTGGCTGCTGTTCCTGTAACATATACATATCTGTTGGGGTGCTCCCGAGTGTGACCTTGGGACACGACTGTGCCTCAAGCTTTGAGGTGCCCCCCAGCTGCGGCTTGCCTGAGGTTTGAATGACCTGATAGCAGTACGTATTTCATAGGGACTCGGATCCAGTATGGCGTTCATAATGGCTAGTTGCGAGTCTGTTGTTGTTGTTGTTGAGGCGAAGAAATCACGAGGGCCCCCCACCTTTATACCTACGAATGTTCTTGTTCATGTCACAAGTGTTCAGCACAATTGTACAGTATCTTGCGGAGATATTATAAGACAAATCCCAGAGCGGTCGGTTGCCTAGCAAGAGTCAAGTGTCTTATTGTCTAACTTTGGCTCGACAAATAGGTCTTCTGCAGGGCACAGCACTGGCTCAAGACATACCGGATGTGGGCGCCAAGTGACTACATCAATTTGTTGTTCCTATTATGGACTGTAGGGCAGGCTTGACGCGTCTAAACGCGGTCTTATTCTTTCCTTTTAGTCTCATCTCGGCTGAGGTCTTATAAGTGGTCAAAGGCATAACGCCTTTGTCAGAACTTACAATGCATCTCTCTCCCTTCTTCCTGTTACTAGCGGGTCTCCCCGCTGTCGTCGCGTGGGGTGCTGCCGGTCATGAAGTCGTCGCCACAATTGCCCAGATCCACCTTCACCCGACCGTCTTCCCTGTTCTCTGTGACATCCTCAACTTCACCTCTACGAACCCAAACGAACCTCTTTGCCATCTGGCGCCCGTCGCAACATGGGCCGACCGCATAAGGTTCAGAATGCGCTGGTCAGGCCCACTACACTATGTTGGTGGGGTAGGCGACCATCCTTCGCAGACCTGCAAGTTCCCTGGAGCAGGGGGATGGGAGGGAGAGAGGAAGCATAACGTTCTTGGAGCGATAAGGAACACAACCAACCTCTTAGAAGATTATGTCGACGGCTCAAGTTCAATCACAACAGCGAACGAGGCCCTCAAGTTCCTCGTTCATTTCGTTGGCGACATGCATATGCCCTTGCATCTAACTGGGCGTGACCGTGGTGGAAACTCGAACAAGGTCAAGTTTGGAGGAAGAACAACAAGTGAGTTAGTTCTATTTTTGGATATTCGACGTTTGTCCACTAGACTATCTCTTTCTCCTTTGGCTTGACTTCACGAATACTAATCAAGTTTCTCGTAGACCTTCACTCTGTCTGGGATGGCCTCCTCATCGCCAAAGCCATCCGCGAGACGCCACAGAACTACACGCGTCCCTTGCCTTATAAGCATATCGAATACTCTCTTCGCGGAACCATTTACGACTCCTATGTGCGGCGTATCATGTGGGAAGGGCTGCTCTCTCAGTGGGCTTCTGAGATCCCCTCCTGGCTCGCCTGCCCCGTACCCTCCACCCCCACGGGCCTCTGGCAAACCATCCTCTCCACGCTGACATTCAACCCCAGCGAGACGGACGACGCCACTTTGTGCCCATACCATTGGGCCCAGCCCATCCACGCGCTCAACTGTGACCTCATCTGGCCGCCTGAGCTCGACGAGCCCCCGTACAACGGTGGCACCTCCCTCTCGGACGAGGAGAGGGCGGCACTGAGGGGAGCAGGGCGCGATCATCATGGGTGCGATGACGGCGAGTGTGCAGAGGCGGAGTATGAGCCCCGCGCCCCCCTCCTCCAGCTCGACACCCCGCAGTAC
This sequence comes from Tephrocybe rancida, assembly GCA_018858115.1. NCBI lineage: Eukaryota > Fungi > Basidiomycota > Agaricomycetes > Agaricales > Lyophyllaceae > Tephrocybe > Tephrocybe rancida. Next base: position 12,845 of record JABCKT010006755.1, on the reverse strand, counting down.
GCGGGTGCTATCAAGGACGACCTGGTGATCGAGAAGCTCCTCGCGCAGGCTGGGATCCGCCTTGCCGCTGTCCTCAACTGGCTGTTCGCAGACTACGGGGATGAACTGACCGGTGCCAGTGGACTGAGGGTCCCAGAGCTAGCTTTCTAGTTACCAATCGGAACCGCATTAGACGCCTGTATTTGTACTGTATACTACGCTCTCCTGGTATTCACACAAAGAATAAAGTGACATGATATGCGATAGATATCTCTGCTCAAACACCAAACAGCCACACGCTCTCCCACATTCGGAGCATCCCTTCTCAGCCTCTGATCTGTAGGGTGTGAATCCCGTAATATTCTTCACATAGCGAGTCAATTGTTCCTGATCAGATTCCGTGACATCTATGGACGGGTTCAAGACCATCCTCGAAGGCATTTGCATGCCTCCATAATCCTTCCTTTGAGACTGTCCTTTAGGTTCTTGATAAGCGTGTCTCCAAATGCAGCGTTCTGGGTGTAGTGCTCAGTAAAGGAAAGGCTTTCCAGCGCCTTAAAGGTAGTGATGGCCTGCCGAGTTACCGGGTCTGTACACCAGAACGCTCTAAGGAAGGCCATTGCAGTGTGTGGAGCAATGGAAAGCCCCTGTAGTAGTTTAAACTTCCCGATCGCCAACCATGCGCTATCGGAGACGTGTCCAGCCTCTGAGGTGATCCCCAATTTTGTCAGGTGGCCTGAGAAATGTCGGAGGATGTGTTCCATGAGGTATTCGTTCATGGCCTTTGTGAACCCTTTGGCGTGGACTTGTAACCGCGGTGAACCAGGCGGAGGCCCGGCGCCCCCCAAAGCTAAAAAGCTGAGTACACGTCCACGCTGCGTCAGAGTCTGAGTTCCCAGGACTTTGATGCAACGTATTAGCCCGACTGACAACCTTTCCTGAAGAAGTCTAGTAAAAGTGGGCGCGTAATGGAGCTGTATATCGTCACTCTCGGGCCCAGAACGGCACGTAAACTTTGTCCGTGATAGTTGCTGGCCATAGGCGAGGCACTCCAAGAAGCGAACGCAACCCCTAAGGTCGGATTCAAACGCGAGATTCTGCAGGCGAGGTAAATGCGCCACCATGGGTAGTTGGTCGTTGCCATGAGCAAATTTGGTAGAAATTGTCAGCTGTTCGAGGCATAGCATAGTCGACAGGTGGTTGATGAACTTCTCCATTGATAGTGGATACATTGTAACATGATTTTGTACGACATTGAGGTCCACCAGGTTCGCACAGATGCCAGGGAGCCAATCCATCCCACAGTTGGAAAGGTAGAGGTGTCTCAGTTGCGGTGCATCACCAGCAAACAACTGTCCAGACAACGTGTCGGCTCCACGCGCAAAAGTTATATGGCACTTTTCCAACTGCTTTGCAGGACACTGCAGGAGACCGACATGCTCGGAGGGACAATGAATAATCAAGAGTTCCTTGATTTGCGCCAGCTGTTCGAGCGAGTTTTGGAGAGCCATTTTCCCCGATGGTGACAAACCCTTCCTGATCTTCACCACAATTGGCGCTCCTCTCGAGAGTATCAGCTTTTCTTGAGCCCATTCGGGGGAGTTGCACGAAATATCCGTCCAAAGACCTCGGTATTTTATGCAGACTTCTCGCAGCTCATGGCAGACGTTCGCCAAGGTCCACAAAGCCGTTTTTCTACCAGAATGTGGCCCGGGTCGATTGAGCTCGACGATCATCCCGATGAGTTCCCGTGGAAGCGAAACAAAGCAGTTTCTCGAGTTGAGCTGCGTGTAGAGTCTGCGAGTGACAGCTTCGGATACAGAGATCTGCTGCCTGAGATGATCGATGTCATCTTGCTCTGTGGGGTGACGGTTGAGGGTAGCACCTAGGGTGGCGGCGGCGGAGTCTGCATAGTTGCGTTGTTAGATATCGGACTGTCATGGTGTGGCGTTAGGTCCGTACCTGGTTTCATGATGAGCTGGTAGGATGCTGGTGGCGATAATTAGAATCTCAATGGATGGGCGGGAGTCGCAAATCCTCGAAGTACTTGAATAAGAACAAGTGAAGGAATAACAGTAAGCCCATCGACGTTTTAAGCATGTAGCATCGGCACCACCTGAACAGCTTGTTCGGACGTTGAAATGCTGAAACACAAGCGATCGGAGCCTTTGTGGCGGGCACCAAAACAAGAGGACAAGAACACTGCAATTTTGATCTTGTAAGGTCGAATTATTGATGGTGATAATTTGAAGGGTGCATGCTTGAAGTACATATGGAAACATGAAAGGACAAGAACCGGCCAAGAACGCTAACGTGGCGGCTGATGGGACGCCTTTAGGCGCATGGTTATGAAGGAAAAAAGGGCCACGCTGGGAATTGAACCCAGGACCTCCTCCAACTGTGTCAGACCATTGTCTAACGGGTAAGACGCCCGAAGGAGGAATCATGCTACTAGACCACGTAGCCGGGATGTGAGATGAAGTCGCTAGTGAGTGTCGAGTTGATGGGGAGGAGGGGACAGGAAGAGGACGAAGTGGATGATCAAGAAATAATCAGACAATGATGGGTCGGCGGGGGCCTTGTGGTGTGTTGTAAACTGAAGCATTGTTCGAAGTTGTTAGTAATTCCAGAGCTGTTTGAATCGTTGTGAATGCATGAATATAGGTACATATAGTGTTGAGGAAAGTGCAGCGAACACTCACAACTTTGGTGTCGAGGAAAGTGGCCTCAATCTTGGGACACTGTACGTCACTCTGTAGAGTGGGATGATTGAGTAAGAGAGGGCGGCGGGATATGTCGTGCAGCTACATACCAAGAAACCAGCCTAAGAGCAGCGCGCCTCCTACGAGTTTCTTGATTTGGGCTGCAAATAGGCGGACTGTATCACCGATGCGACTGGAAGATGTACATAGTAGCTTAAGCTGAGACAAGTAGTGGCAAGAAGAGGTGTAGGTTGACGAGAGTTGTAACTTGTTGCCCGATAGGCTTGATGGTTCTTAAGACTGAGTAAGTCGTTGCTTCACATGTTGACGCTCATATGTCCTGGAGATAGTCCAAACATAGCTCCTGTGTTGTCTATTGGCACATATACGCAAAGTAGGACAATGGGAGGACGCACCATATGATGGTGGTAGCGGGAAAGTTGCCACGTAGAACGTGGATTGCTCAGCGTCACGCGTCATGCCGAACAAACAGATAGTAGGCGGGAGATAAGTCAAACGCACGCCTTGTGTACCAGTAACGCTCACAGCGGGGATGTGCTTGTGTGTTCCGCAGGCGCCAAGATTGTGACGCCCGCATAGAGCATCTATTTATGAAGATGATTGCTACGTAGTCGTGAGAGTCATATACTTATCTGTCAGAGTACTATATCTTGAAGGTAGGAAGGCTTGGGAAATGGAATCAATGCCGCAGATAAGCCAGGTGAAGCCGCAAACAGGTGAACTTGCCGCGATGCTCAGCACGACGTCCTAGTTACGACTGTGTGAATATTGATCTGGTTGATCTGAGGATCGATTATACTTCGTCTTTCAATGAACTCCCATACTGGCACCATACACACACCTTCCATGATCAATTACAACTCGCTTCTCACAGATATCTCGGCTACTGACCGTAAGAAGAAAGCCTAGGTGCTTTTGGGACTTTCTCGCCTCCTACTTTTGGAATTTACGAGGCTGTCTACAATGAGCATGTATACAGATGAACTTCTTCGCAGGTGGAATACTCCTCAAAGACATTGAACTAGTCCTGTGACTGATTTCCAAATCTGTGAGGGCTGTCCAGCATCACGAGAATCAACAGAACCGTGTGGTATCCTGCAAAAAGCTGTTTTTTTCATGAGAGAAAATGCTTTGTCTAAGTTTTTTTTAACTCATCCTGTTAGGCTCGCTCGCTCCCGTGTATCACGGACGCTCGACAACTCATGGTGCCGAACGATATAAACATCTACTCGTGGTTTCGTTCGACGCTCTCTCTTCTCCCTCATGTCTGTGGAGAAAACCCACAGCGATGTCGACAAGCACGATCAACTTGAAGCGTCCCATACTGGAAACGACGAGTCTGAGATTGACCTTCTGTCATACCACGAGAAGGGTGCTGGACGTCTGATTATCGATCCAGAGTAAGCAATTCTACCTACGGGCCCCTGATGAATTCTTACGATTGCTATTTTGTAGCGAAGCCAAGCTCGAGCTAGGAGAGAGCGTTGCAGCCCAGCTCAAGCTCACTTCTGACGGGACCAAGGTCCTGTGGCCTCAGCCTACCGACTCCCCTCATGACCCCCAGAACTGGAGCGCTCGACGCAAGACCATTCAGCTGATCATCATCACCCTCGCAGCTATCGTGCCGGATTTCGATTCCGGAATAGGTGAGTAGAACTGTCCTGTTGCGTGCGCAACGTGTGAATCAGGCAAAAGGAATTGCCGCAATATTTGCGCTGGCGGATCAGTATGGTACGAATCCGGGCGTCATTAACAATTTAACCTCGAAGTGAGTATACGGTCTGTGACTTTGTGGAAAAGACTCTAACCACTGAGGATAATTAGTTGGAGCATCTTTCTACTCGGTGACGAGCTATTATTAAACTATATACATGATGGGTTAGGCTGACCATCTTGATAGGATGGGGCGGAATTGTGGCTGTAATGCTTATGAGGCGTTATGGAAGGCTTCCAGTACTTTTCTGGTCGCAGGTAGTATCTTTTTCAAACTCTTTCGAGACTTGCGGAAAGCTAAGCCCACGATTGCCAGCTTTTAGCCCTCGGTTTCCTCGTGGGAGCGACGTTCGCACCGACGCTCAAGGTCTTCACAGGTATGATTTTCTCTGTGATCTCGTACCGGCCTAGGGCGCTAAGCAATTATGTTTCACGAGCCATGAGGTGCTTGACAGCTTTCTTCGCGTGAGCTAACACCTCCGTCGTTGACCTCCGGACATCTGACTGACTTCGACCCAAAATTAGGACTACCCCTCAAGTCACGGTTCGCACCAAACACCATGCCCAACAGCGATCATGTTCTTGATGAGATTTATCTTCTTTACATATAGGGCCTCTATGTCGTCACAGACATGTACCCCTTCCATCTACAAGCTCGAAAGGTAAACTTCTGTTTAGATTGATCGTTCGAATCTCAAGGATGCTCGATGCTATGTAGCTCAATGTCTGGACTATGGGTTTCATCATATCGCCTTTCCTCTCACCGTTTGCACTGGGTTTTCTCGTGGCGCGGGCGAACTGGCGCTGGACTTATGGGGTTGGATCGATGTACTCTGCCGTCGTCGTCGCCCTCATTGTTTTGTTTGGTGAAGAGACGTAAGCTCTTCCAGCCACACCTGGGTGTGCTTAGCGCATCCTAATTTCTTTGGACAGAATTTACGACCGCACCGTCAAGCCAATCCCAGAACGTCCATCCACAGGCCTACGTTACCGTGTCGAAACACTCATCGGCATCACTGGCGTGAAAATGGCCAAGTATCGCGCGTCGTGGACGGAGTCTATCATCACACCATTCAACGTCGTCTGGCGACCGCATCTCATGATGATTCTTTGGTTCGAGGTGCGTCATGCACGTTGCTACTGCCTTCTTAGAACCTAAATTTAGTTTCGGTGTTCCAGGCAATGGTCTTCGGATTCTCCATTGGCATCAATGTACGTAGTATCCCGCGTGGCAGGATCGGCAGAACCTTTCATGCTATGTATTTTTATTTTAGGTTACGAATGCGGTGTTCCTGGGTTCTCCACGCCCGGTAGGATATGACTTCGGCCCGTTCGCAATTGCAGGCGGATACGGCACACCAATAGCAAGCTTCGAATTTATTTGTACTCCCTGTGTGCTTATTACCTGCCTTTCTTCCCTGCCTAGGTGTCTGTCATCATCGGAGAACTGATCGGTCGCTATCTCAATGACTGGATCATGAACACTAGTATCCGAAGGAACAATGGTGTATTCGAACCAGAGAGCCGCCTTTGGTAGATTTTGTCGTCCGTTCATTGCCGAACTCTCCCTAAGACCACGTCATTTACAGGGCTTGTTATGTTGCCATGCCATTGTACATTTGTGGTTTCGTCACTCTCGGCGCATCTTTTCAGAAGAACTTGTCCGTTGGCGCACTTATCATGGGTTGGGGCATTGCGGAACTTTCGGTCATGATAAACACTGTAGCCGTCTACGCGTACTGCAATGATTGTTTCCCGCGGCAGAAGGTGGGTGAATGATTGGCCGTTACCTGCGTCATCGTCACATTTGCCACAGGGAGAGATCAGCGCTCTTATAAACCTTACGAGAATTTTGGGAGGTAAGTTGTCGTTAGGCCTTTGTACGCCAAATCACTGAAGTATTGGTGCAGGTTTCAGTGTTGCGTACTTCCAGGTGCCATGGGCAACTAAGCACGGAGCTATACAAACGTTTGGTGTCGAGGCCGCGTGAGTGATTTACGCATTCGTTATGGAGCGACCCTGAATGTGGCCCTCTATGCGGCTCCGCCAGCATCGTGATCGGACTGTTCCTGTTGGTTGTTCCTGCATTGCAGATTAAAGGCCGCCGTTTACGAGTGAGTACAAGCTACAAAGCAGATTAACTCTCGTGTTAAATACACGGTGTTTTGCAGGAGTTATATTCTATCCGATGAAGTGATATTGAAGACCGTACTCAACTTTCATCACTCCTCTCTTACTGGTTCTATATATAAGCTCAGATCAGCAGGCAACATATCTATATCTTATCTAACCTTCCCTACATTTATCTAGACAGAGATCTATGTTGTGGTTCGTCCTTAGGGGACAACGCCACCCAGATTTCTGTCTAGGTTCACCTTCACACGTGACAGCCACCGCCTCTAATCGGATTGGACTTGTGGAAACATTTGTTTGAACCAGAATAATCAATGTCGGGCACCCTTAGGCTGCAAAGCCCGCTACTTGTACTCCTTTTCTTGGACATGCATATAATAGATATGACATTAGTTATCGAAATTTATTTGAGTTCCTGGTCACAGATTCCAATTTCCAGTTTCGAGGTCATGGATCGAGTTTCAAGCAAATGTTTGCAGGCGTATTTCGTGTATTCCTTGTAGCTTATTCCAGGCTCATTCCCAGCATGTTGGAACTGATAGTAGATTTGCAGCGTAGTGTACGGTAAGGATTTGATAGAGTGCCATCTCTCGACGCATCGCTCCAAGTCAACCATTTTACGTCGCATAAGTACCAGTGTCGGTGTTACAGCCAGCCGCCTAAGAGACCGGAAACTGTATGTTCGATCACTTGAAAGCGGGTGATGCTTGGTTGAAACTTGATATCTAGGAGCGACTCACAGGTGTCGCCAGTACCTTGCAACTTCAAGACTCCATCCGTTGATGGTCACCCCATCAAACACCTCAAGGCTCAACAAGGACCACTGGGAAAGGCGGGGGAGCTGAGGGCCCAGAGAGAGGGCGGAGGAGAGCTTCAAGAACGTTGCAGGTGGCTGCTGGCGTCGACGATGATGATGGTCGGATGCCACTTCTATTACAAAAGGTCCTCGCGAGAACCTTTTCAAAAAAAGTAGACTTTTCGCGTCGCTTTCGTCTTCAATTCTTGATCTACTTTTCACAAAAGTGAAATGAAAAGTAAATCCAAAAGTGACTGAAGAGTGCTAGCCCTAATGACACTTTTCAACGACGACTTGCTTCACTTGACACATAAGGGTCCGTATGTTGACTCGAGATGTCAGTTCGACCTCACGCGGAGAGGAGCAATAGAATAGGTGAGTTCATGATAGTTCTGACTCTCCCTCCCTCTTTCTCTTTCTCCTTTATTTATTTAATTTGACCTAGTGTACAACAATCGGTATCAAGCCAAAATCCGCTAAACCCTGTATGAAAAATAAATAAAGATGCCAGTGCATTGAAGGCAGTGAATACACGAAGCTGTGTGCCTCGTGCGCAAGGTGTGGCTCCCATTCGCGTGGGTACTGGTGCCAATTCCGTGGGCATCAAGTTCGTCAAAGACACAGCGCAGATGCGCTACTCGTAACAATAACGCACAGCGGGCTCCGCGGTGCCCGTACGATGCGCACGATCTGTGCTGCCATCTCAAGTTGATTCTCTTTGCCTCGACACGCGTCCAACGCGTCTATGACAACAAGGAACGGGCCTCTCGTGGTCGCACCTTGGAGTGGCTCGAGCAGCAACCGTTCAACTTGTGTGGGAATGGCTCTGTGTGTGATGAACGGGTCCTCGTAGAACGCTCTCGCGAGGCTAGGCTGGAACCCGCGAGCTGAAGAAAGGTTGGGATGAGGTGTGTCATACTGCTGAGTTTGGGGAGTGCGGAGCCGAAGAAGAAGCTGCCTACGAGCTCGCCGCGAGCTTGCCGCGTTGTGTGCATATGTCCGCAACGTGCTGAGCGATGGAGGAGTTGATCGCTCATGAGGGACCGTGCAGCCATAGCGCGGATCATTCACTACAGCGCTTCGAGAACATTCAAGATGAGATGGCGCGAAGGGCGGGGGTGGGTGGAGAGCATGGGGGATAAGCTTGCGCGTCGTATGAAGCGCCTGGGGCGGAGAATTGGAAGAGTTGGAAGAGAGCTGGGGATCAAGAGTTAGTTAATAGACTAATAAGTGTGGGTATGCGGGATTGTACTCACCAGGTTCTGCACTGCCTGGAGGGAGGTGCCAGTGGGTATGCAGTGTGTTTGCTGAACCTCCCGTCGTTGATGGTGACGATCTTACAGTCGTTAAATATCGGGATAGACATTGCGTGCGAGGATGCGGTGACTTGTGTGTGCAAGAGTATGGCGAATTGTGCAAGGATAAATGATTCGAGCAAGGAAATGGTGATTGGGAGTGTGCGGTAGTCGGCACCCCTCAGTTGCAAAGGTTCGTATGCCCTTGGCCATTCACAGCCATCCCTCATCTTTGAATAGAGCACACGCAGGAAAAGCACATAACCTCTAAATGTTGATCCACGCGCACACCATACAATCTTCAGGAGGTTGGCACGAAACCGAGCGAGTCGGTACTGAGCGCTGTATCAAATTCTGCTGCGGGGTGTATAGTGACTGTCTCGCATTCAGAAACACAATACTATCTCTCCCAGAGGCCAATTTCCGAGTTTATGTTGCCATAAGATCCAGCTGGGATCATACTGAACGAGGAGGAAGGAAAATATAAGTATGGAAGTTGAGAAGCAAGGTATTTGTTCACGGCAACGGAACCGCCGGCTCTTGTGTTCAACAGGATGATGACGTCGTTACGACCGTGTGAGCGTTGATCAGGTTGACCCGAGGACCGATCGTTATCCGAGGTGATGATGATACTTTGTCTTTTCAACTCCCACTGTACACTGGCAACATACATCTTCCATGATCGCTTACAACTCTCACTTACAACTCGCGGTCTTCTCACAGATATCTCGGTACTAAACATAGAAGAAGCCCAGGCACTTCTGGGACTTTCTTGCCTTTTCACTTTGGGAGTTTACGCTGTCAACAATGAGCATGCATAGTACACATGACTTTCTGCGCAGGTGCAATACTCCTCAAAGACATTGATCTAGACCTGTGATTGACTTTACTATCTGTGAGAGTTCTCCAACATCACGAGAACCAACAGAACCGTGTAGTATCCTGCAAAAAGCTGATTTTTCATGAGAGAAATTGCCTTGTCTAAGTTCGTGAATTCATCTTGTTGGATTCACTCGCTCCTCACGTATCACGGACGCTATACAACTCATGGTACTAAGTGCATATAAACACCGTCTCGTGGTTTCGTTCGACGCTTCCTCTTCTCCCTCCGAGTCATGTCTCTGGAGAAAACACACAGCGATGTCGACAAGCATGATCAAGCGTCCCATACTAGCAGCGACAAATCTGACGTTGATCTTCTCTCATACCACGAGAAGAATGCTGGACGTCTGATTATCGATCCAGAGTAAGTAATTCTACCTACGGGCCCCTGATGAATTCTTACGATTGCTATTTTGTAGCGAAGCCAAGCTCGAGCTAGGAGAGAGCGTTGCAGCCCAGCTCAAGCTCACTTCTGACGGGACCAAAGTCCTATGGCCTCAACCTACCGATTCCCCTCATGACCCCCAGAATTGGAGCGCTCGACGCAAGACCGTTCAGCTGATCATCATCACCCTCGCAGCTATTGTACCAGATTTCGATTCCGGAATAGGTGAGTAGAACTGTCCTGTTGTGTTAGCGACGTGTGAACCAGGCAACAGGAATCGCCGCAATATTTGCGCTGGCGAAACAGTATAATACGACCACGGGCGTCATTAATAATTTAACTTCGAAGTGAGTATGCGATCGGTGACTTTATGGAGAGAGCTCTAACCACTGGGGATAATTAGTTGGAGCATCTTTCTACTCGGTGACGAGCCATCAAGCTATGCACATGATGAACTAGGCTGACCATCTTGATAGGATGGGGCGGAATTTTCGCAGTAATGCTTATGAGGCGTTATGGAAGGCTCCCTGTGCTTTTCTGGTCGCAGGTAGTATCTTTCTCAAATTCTTGCTTCGAGACTTGTGGAAAGCTAAGCCCACGGTTGCCAGGTTTTCGCCCTCGGTTTCCTCGTGGGAGCGACGTTCGCACCAACGCTCAAGGTTTTCACAGGTATGGTTTTCTCAGTGATCTCATATCCAGATAGGGCGCTAAGTAATCGGGTTTCTCAAGCCATGAGGTGCCTGACAGCTTTCTTCGCGTGAGCCAACTTGACCTCCGTTGTCGATCTCTGGACATCTGACTGACTTCGACCCAAAATTAGGACTGCCCCTCAAGTCACGGTTCGCACCATACATCATGCCCAATGGCGATGTTTCTGATGAGATCTATCTTCTTTACACATAGGGCCTCTATGTCGTCACAGACATGTACCCCTTCCATTTACAAGCTCGGAAGGTAAATTTCTATTTAGATTAATCGTTCGAAACTCAAGGATGCTCGATGATGTGCAGCTCAATGTCTGGACTATGGGTTTCATCATATCGCCTTTCCTCTCACCGTTTGCGTTCGGGTTTCTCGTGGCGCGGGCGAACTGGCGCTGGGCTTATGGGATTGGATCGATGTACTCTGCCATCGTCGTCGTCCTCATTGTTTTGTTTGGTGAAGAGACGTAAGCTCTTCCAGCCACACCTGGGCGTGCTCAGCGCATCCTAACTCCTCTGGACAGAATGTACGACCGCACCGTCAAGCCAATTCCAGAACGTCCAACCACAGGCCTGCGTTACCGTGTCGAAACACTCATTGGCATCACCGGCGTGAAAATGGCCAAGTACCGCGCGTCGTGGACGGAATCCATCATCACACCATTTAACGTCCTCTGGCGACCGCATCTCTTGATGATCCTCTGGTTCGAGGTGTGTCATGCACGTTGCGGCTGTCTTCTTTTGAACCTAAATTTAGTTTCGGTGTTCCAGGCAATGGTCTTCGGATTCTCTATTGGTATCAATGTATGCAGTCTCCCGCGTGGCAGGATCGACAGAATCTTTCACGCTGTGTATTTTTAATTTAGGTTACGAATGCGGTGTTCCTTGGTTCTCCACGCCCGGTGGGGTATGATTTCGGCCCGTTCGCAATTGCAGGGGGATACGGCACACCAATCGCAAGCTTTGAATTCGTTTGTACTCCCTATGTGTACTTACTACCTACCTTTCTCCTCTGCCTAGGTTTCTGTCATCATCGGAGAACTGATTGGTCGCTATCTCAATGACTGGATCATGAACACCAGTATTCGAAGGAACAATGGTGTATTCGAAGCCGAGAGCCGCCTTTGGTAAGTTTCCGTCTTCCGTTCATAGCCGAACCCCCACAAGACCACATCATTTACAGGGCTTGTTATGTTGCAATGCCATTGTACATTTGCGGCTTCGTCACCCTCGGCGCGGCTTTTCAAAAACACTTGTCCGTTGGCGCACTCATCATGGGTTGGGGTATCGCGGAACTTGCGGTCATGATAAACACTGTAGCCGTCTATGCGTACTGCAATGATTGTTTCCCGCGGCAGAAGGTGGGTAAATAATTGACCATTACATCCGTCATCATTATATTTGCCATAGGGAGAGATCAGTGCTCTTATAAACCTTGCGAGAACTCTGGGGGGTAAGTTGCCGTTAGGCCTTTGTAGGCCAAATCGCTGATGTATTGGCGCAGGTTTCAGTGTTGCGTACTTCCAGGTGCCATGGGCAACTAAGCACGGAGCTATACAAACGTTTGGTGTCGAGGCCGCGTGAGTGATTTACGCATCTGTTACGGAGCGACTCTGAGTGTGGCCCTCTATGCGCCTCTGCTAGCATCGTGATCGGATTGTTCCTGTCGGTTGTTCCTGCATTGCAGATTAAAGGTCGCCGTTTACGAGTGAGTACAAGTTATAAAGCAGATTATCCCCCATGTTAAATATACGGTGTTTCGCAGGAGCTATATTCTATCCAATGAAACGATTTCGAAGGCTGTAGTCAAATTTCACCACTCCTCTCCTAAGTACTGGCTCCATATAAGCTCAGATCGGCAGACGACATATTCACGTCTTATCTCACCTTTGTATTAAATATGTTTCCCCACACTCTCGCACTCTGAGTCGTGGCTGTCGCGCGTTTTGATCGAATCTTTTGACCTGGGGTTCGGGTCGTTTGAATTTAAGGGCCACGTGCGCATGCTCCTCCGCACTCCTCCCTCGTTCACATGGACGTTATGAAGTGCGACGTGCGGTACCGACGATTTGAGTGACTTTTGCTTACCACAGTGAGCCCTCCACAAACCAAAATTGAGGTCCGATGACCCTTCACACTCCCTTCACTGACGGATCTTCTTACAGCTGTTTGCAAAATCGTAGGCGTCTGGGGGTCCCCGACACTGTGTGGGGCCGCCTGACATAAGCTGGGATCTAT
>JABCKT010006754.1:0-19936 GCA_018858115.1 Tephrocybe rancida | reverse complement strand
AAGAATACTTGGATGATTCCATTACAAATGCCGTAGAGGGATAAGATATTGCCGATGATAGGAGGAGGTAATCCCAGACCCCCGAGAGCGATAGGGGTCGACAGAAATAGAGGATGTATAGCTCGGAATGCTATATCTACTAGAGACAGGACGGCGTAATTTCCCGATGCAATTATAACGCGAGGAGTGAGAAGAGCACGCAATGGAAGTGGTTTGTCCTGAGTGTCCTGGGGTCCGGTGGACCCTTTCGCTGCCATGCCAAGTTTATCCTTGCGGAATTTTAGCAGCTGAGAGAAGGGGATGGGGGACTTGAGGGTTTCCTTGAGGAAAAGAAACGTAACGAGCCATGCTATCGCCGTGAATGTCGCGGGAACTGCGCAAGGTAGGAAGTAAGGGTATTTCTTGAGAAACTCGTTGTCACCGAACAGATGTGGAAACTGTTCAGTGGGTCGTGAAAGAGAGCCACCAATTATAGGTCCAAGCTGTCCATCGGATTGTCAATCAATTTCGCCAGCATTGATGAACTATAGAAGCTCACAGTTCCACCCGTGGACCATGCTATAGGCATGTACGCATATGCCTAGTGAGGGGTCAGTCAATATCCGCCATTCTTGAAAGGATGATAGGTAGCAACGCACCTGTGCGATATTCGTCGAGTCTGTCAATTCTACCATAATACTGTACCAGGTTGAGTCAGGTCAAGAGTATGGGCGTCGATACCATTCACAAATTCACCTCTTCATCACGCCAATATTCCCATCTAGACAGAATTGCATCAACATAGCAGCCAATTTTCGCAAAAAGGTACATACTCAGAGCGCCATTGAGGCATCGGCTGTAATACTTCGGTCAGCATATTCTGGGTTTCTATATACATCATCGGACGGACCTTAAGACCAAACCCCAAAAGGTCCTAGAGAAGCCGAAGCAGTACATCGAAATGGAGAGGCCGAATAGACCAATAAGGATAACGGGCTTGCGGCCAACGAAGTCTGACATCCGACTCCAGTACAAGACTGTGAAAGCTTGTGTCAAGAAAAATAGAGAATGCTGTCCATGAGAGGGTGAATCAATGAACCAGCGAGGCTAGATCACTATCGTATTACGCACCAAGAGCCCAACATAATATCCGACCTGGCTTTCATTTCCATTCGTTATTCCAATGTCGCGTATGAGCTGAGACGATACAGTCTTCAGTCAAAGAATCGTTCAAAAGCCACATGCACACACACACCTGGGGCGCGAACGGGGAGATAACTTGGGACGTCAGGGGCTCTGCGAGCTGCAGAAACATGACAATCGTGAACTGGGCCCAGGGAAGGGGAGTCCTTTTGATTGACTGCACTTGAAGCAGAGGGGTCTCTTCGTCGGCCTGGAAGGTCATGATGGCTAGAGAACAACGCCAACTACCACAGTATTTCACGTTGGAATGATGAGAGAGTGGATCGGTATGGCGTATAGGCAGGCTCACCGCATTACATACGAAAATTTGATACTTCGATGACTAATCTATTGTATGAGTCATTTTGTCGTAAATCTGAGGCCGGCAAGTATTCCGGGGCCTCAGGAGGGCCATTTGGTGATCCAGGGGGATGAACGCGTAGGTTTGCTGGCTATGTAAGGCTCCCTTCGAACACATCACAAAAGTGCACCAGACGACACCGTGACGTGCAAATCAGACACGGCCGAGGCTTCCGATTCTGCCGAATTGATCACTCATAGATCATTCATTAGAAGCCAACTATAAAAATCACCTCCAGTAGATGGCCGAGTGTCTGTGAAGTTACTCAACTGAGGGCTGCAATAGAGTGTATTCGCAACGCCTGTTTCACCGGCCTTAAGTCTAGAAGCGCTGCAATGGGCAAGAAACGGTCGACCTTCTGGCATTTAATTTCGCAAGGAATTGGTAAGGAACTTCATATTCGGAATTTCAGGGATGTGGGGGTACAAGTTACTGATACGAACCTTCGTAGGCCACCCTAATCTCCGCGACTCTCACCGACCGTTTCCATGGGAGCTTCTTCTGTTGTCGATCAGACCGTTGGTTAGTAGGGCCACAGCTACACACCTCACATTTGTCAAGTTATACCGGTACTTTGAGCCTTCCACTTATCAGCGAGCCTTCGTTGAGGCCCACAGCTCTACGCCACATATACTCCAGGCCCAAGTGACGACAGCGTCATGAATAAAGCTGGGTTCCACTGTTGGCATCCCCAACGAAATGCATTCTGCTTTTAGACGTTCAGATTTGTTCCGACCTCAGTAAAGATCCAGCTGTAAAGCGAGTGATATTAAGATTGAACAGAGAAAGAACTGGCGTCGTGCAACAGCGAGGCAGACAGTACTGCTCCACCCAGGATGAAGCTCATGAAATAAGAAACGAAATGTCCGCCTTTGCCTTCTTGGGGCTATGCTGATACGAATTCCGCTCCATTTCCGCCCGTTTCTGGCGCTCTGCCTCGATAGCAGCTTGCTCCTGTTCTCGTTTCTGCTGACGCTCCTTCTGCTTTTTTCCTTCTCGAAGATCATCATCCAACGTTTTCTTGCTAGCTCTTGCTCCTTCCTGTCCTGCTCTGCCGCTTGTTTTCGCTTCAGCTCTTCCTTGCGCTGTCGAGTGCAGTCTGTACGGCGCTCTGCGATTCCATCGTTTGTGTAAAACTCAACGCCATGACAGCCTGGAAGGACAAAGACACGGCCCAGATGAAGGTAGGAAGAGGAAAGCAAGAATAACGGGAGAACAATTGGCCAGCAAAAGTGGAGAACAAGGGCGGCGTGGCAACTTCCACAAGATCCTCGTGAATTTGGCCGTGTTTGTCGGGTCCGATGCACGTACAGTGCCACTCCTCCTTGAAAACTCCGTACGTGTAATTACCTGACGATTATAACATTGGTTGTATATAGAGAAGGATATGTTATAGCAACTGTCTATGAGAATTCATTGTGTCCACAGTTTCCGAGGAAGTAATGAGGCAATATACATCGCAACACCTACGACCGCGGTCAGAACGTAATATACTAGATAGCCACTCATAAGGTCCTTTTCGATGGAAAGGGAGAATAACGAATTTGCTGCCGCCGGCCCAATGGCTCGCATCATACTTACGGTCATCTGCAAAAGAAATTGACTACGAGCATAGGAATATCTTTCTCGAAAACGCACCTGGCTCAAGCCATTCGTTGCACCAAGGGAGGCACGATTCGGCGACGCAGCAGCGATGAAAATGAAAATAGCTCCTGTAGCCAAGGTTCTGTCAATACAACTGTCTGCAAATTTTCAGTTGCTGCACTTGCCATAAGAAAGACTCATGCCGATGGAACCCAAGGTTTGAAGAACAACGGCCGCCCAGACAAGTGTGCTGAGGCCCTCAGCTTTAGCCATCTGGCTGATAATGGGAAACGCAATAAAACATGGGACGGCACAAGCTAATCCTCCGACAAATGTCTTCTTCGAGCCAAAACGGTCGTGAATTCTCGCAAAGAAAAATACTTGGATGATTCCATTACAAATACCGTAGAGGGACAAGATGTTGCCGATGATAGGAGGAGGTAACCCCAGTCCCCCGAGAGCGATAGGGGTCGACAGAAATAGAGGATGTATAGCTCGGAATGCTATATCTACTAGAGACAGGACGGCGTAATTTCCCGATGCAATTATAACGCGAGGAGTGAGAAGAGCACGCAATGGAAGTGGCTTGTCCTGAGCGTCCTGGGGTCCGGTGGACCGTTTCGCTGCCAGGCCAAGTTTATCCTTGCGGAATTTTAGCAGCTGAGAGAAGGGGATAGGGGACTTGAGGGTTTCCTTGAGGAAAAGGAATGTAACGAGCCATGCTATCGCCGTGAATGTCGCGGGAACTGCGCAAGGCAGGAAGTACGGGTATTTCTTAAGAAACTCGTTGTTACCGAACAGATGTGGAAACTGTTCAGCGGGTCGTGAAAGAAAGCCACCAATTATAGGCCCAAGCTGTCATCGGATTGTTAATCAATTTCGCGGAACATTGATAAGCCATAGAAGCTCACAGTTCCACCCGTGGACCATGCTATAGGCATGTATGCATATGCCTAATGAAGGGTCAATCAATATCTGCCATTCTTAAAAGATGATAGATAGTGACGGACCTGTGCGATATTCGTCGAGTCTGTCAATTCCACCATAATACTGTACCAGGTTGAGTCAGGTCAAGAGTATGGGCGTCGATACCATTCACAAATTCACCTCTTCATCACGCCAATATTCCCGTCTGAGCAGAATTGCATTAACATAGCAGCGAGTCGATGCAAAAAGGTACATACTCAGAGCGCCATTGAGGCATCGGCTGTAAACTTCGGTCAGCATATTCTGGGTTTCTAGCTGCATCATCGGACGGACCTTAAGACCAAACCCCAGAAGGTTCTAGAGAATCCGAAGCAGTACATCGAAACGGAGAGGCCAAATAGACCGATAAGGATAACGGGCTTGCGGCCGACGAAGTCTGACGTCCGACTCCAGTGCAAGACTGTGAGAGCTTGTGTCAAGAAAAATAGAGATTGCTGTCCATGAGCGGGTGAATCAATGAACCAGCGAAGCTAGATCGCTATCGTACTACGCACCAAGAGCCCAACGTAGTATCCGACCTGGCTTTCATTTCCATTCGTTATTCCAATGTCGCGTATGAGCTGAGACGATACAGCCTTCAGTTAGAGCATGGTTCAAGAGCCACACACACACACATACACACCTGGGGCGCGAACGGGGAGATAACCTGAAACGTCAGGGGCTCTGCGAGCTGCAGAAACATGACGATCGTGAACTGGGCCCAGGGAAGGGGAGTCTTTTTGATTGGCTGCACTTGAAGCAGAGAGGTCTCTTCGTCGGCCTGAAAGGTCATGATGGCTAGAGAATAATGCCAACTGCCACAGTATTTCACGTCGAAATGATGAGAGAGTGGATCAGAATTGCGTATAGGTCGACTCACTGCTATACCGTGACATATGGACTTCGATGACTAATCTATTGCATGAGTCATTTTGTCGTAAATTTGAGGCCGGCAAGTATTCCGAGGACTCAGGAGAGCCATTTGGTGATCCAGGGGGATGAACGCGCAAGTTTGGTGGCCAAGGCATCATGTTCCTTCGAACACATGTAAAAGTGCACGAGACATGTCGTGGCGTGCAAATCAGACACCGCCGAGGCTTCCGAATGTGCCGAATTGATCACTCATAGATCCTTCCAGCCAATGATAGGCCCCTCGTCCCACAAACACCAACAGGCGGACTGGACAGACCGACACTAGCCGACGGGTACCATCGAGGCAATCACCGACAACCATAAACCCGCCCACCAAAATCTTTGCCGAAGCCGACGCCGCCATCATTTTGGGCGCTCTCCGCTGAAGACTCCGACAAGTCTATTTTCCTTGATGAGGCCCATCGTTATGAATGTCGCTGTCATATGCAAATATGATCAGAACTTAGAAGCCAATTATCAGAATCACCTCCAGTAGATGGCCGTGTGGGGTCTGTGGAGTTACTCAACTGGGCGGCCTTAGGTCAAGAAGCGCTGCAATGGGCAAGGAACAGTGAACCTTCTGACATTTAATTTCGCAAGGAATTGACACTTCACATTCGGAATTTCGGGGATGTGGAGGTCCAGGTTACTGATACGAACTGTCGGAAGCCACTCTAATCTCCATGACTCTCCCTGACAATTTCCACGAGAGTTTCTTCTGCTGTCAATCAGACCTTGGTCAGTAGGGGCGTGGCTACGCACCTCACATTTGTCATGCTACATCAGTACTTTGAGCCTTCAACTTCTAAGCAGGCCCTCGTTGTGGCTCACAGTTCTACGCCACATATACTCCGGGTCCAAGTGACAACAGTGTCATGAATGAAGCTGGGCTCCATTAGCATCCCCAACGGAGTGCATTCGGCTTCTGGAAGTTCAGATTTGTTCCAGCCGTAAAGTGAGTGTTATTAAGATTGAACAGAGAAAGTACTGGCGTCGTGCAACAGTGAGGCAGACAGTATTGCCCCACCCAGGATGAAGCTCAGGAAATAATAAACGAAATGTCCGCCCAAATACTGATGTTCGATGGATAATGCAAATAAGGAGCTGAACAGTGCAGGTCCAATTGACCTCATAACGCTGATTGTCATCTAGAAGAACGTCAGATCCCATAATCGTGCCCGCTGTTGAAATACACACCTGGCAAAAGCCATTCGTCGCGCCGAGAGAAGCTCTGTTAGGCGAAGCAGCTGATATGAGAATTAGGCCAGAGCCTGCGCAAAAACAAGCATCGGTAAGCCACATCGCCTCCCCAACATGAACGAATAAATGCCGTACCGTACGAAAACCCGATACCTGGGATGAAAAGCATTTGCAAAACAACTACGAGCCAGACCAAAGGCCCAACACCCTGCATTCTTGCCACATAAATCATAAGAGGATAGGTGAAAATAATTGGAAAAGTTAACGACAGTCCTACGATAAAAGTTCTTTTTGACCCCAAATAATTTTGAATCTTTGCAAAAAATAACAGTTGCATGAGACAATTTGACATTGCCATTGCGGACATTACTTTGCCAATCGTCGAAGGGGGCAAACCCAAGCCACCGAGCGTTATAGGGGTCGAGAGGATGAGAGGTTGTAGGGTGCGCAATGCGATGTCTATGAGCGATAGTAGACCATAGTTGATCGCCGTTATGATAACCTTCCGCGTAAGCAGCTCTCGAAGTGGTTTTGGCCTTTCGAGTTTGAGAGTGTAATCAGGTGTACGTGATTGGGATGACTCCACACCCGCGGGTAGAGTCCTCGGGTCATTCTCCTGTCGGTCTCTCCAAAATGAGCGGTTGAATGGAATAGGGGATCGTACAGTTTCCTTCAAAAAAGTGAAGGAAGTAAGCCAGCAGAGGGCCGAGAAAATGGCAGTGATAAGGCAAGGTAAAAGGTAAGGATATGTCCTCCAAAAGTCATTCCCAAAAATGTCAGGAAACTGTTCTGCGGGGTGAGATAGGAGGCCGCCTATGAGAGGCCCAATCTAGGAAACAAGTGATAAGTACTTGGGGCTTTGAAGTTGGGAAGGTAATCTTACGGCGCCTCCGACTGCCCAAGTAATTGGTATATAGCCAATCATCTGTGAAATGACGGCGCAGTTCTTAATTATAGACATTTGACGAGCCGGGAGAACGGACTGAGGACGTACCTGCGCCATGTTGCCATCTGACATTTCTGCTATCGAGCTTTTGGACGATGGTCAGTGAGGTTTACCCAAGTTCATCAGATTTAGGCTCTACCTTTTGACGACCGCAACGTTTGCATCTAAAGTGCGTCTATTACTGATCGACCGTTGGTAACTGAAGCCTAATGATACGCACTCAAGGCGCCATACAATGCACGACTGGTGACAATAATGAGATAAAACTAAGGACAAGTGTTGACACACACACCTCAGGACGACACCCCAGTAGGTTTCTGAGAACCCGAAGCAGATCATTGACAAAGATACGCCAAGCAACCCAGTAAGAAGTATTGGTTTACGTCCAACATGGTCCGAAACTCGGCTCCAGGGGAGTACTGTTATGGCTTGCACCATGTAGAAGATCGAGTGCTGTCGAGCATGTTCAACAGTCGTACTCTAACCAACAACACAGCAATAGACTGACCATTATCCCAACATAGTATCCGACTTGAGCTTCGTTTCCATGTGTAATTCCAATGTCACGAATGAGCTGGTAAAGGAGTTATCATTGACCCATGTTACGTCTTGCCATCTCTTCCACGACTGATTCAACCGACCTGCGGGGCGAATGGGGAGATGAGCTGAGTGCTAAGAGGCTCGACTAGTTGAATCCACAACACAAGAGAGAACTGGGACCAGACAATTGGCGAGCTTCCAAGTGGCAGAGAACGAAGGAGAGGTGCCTCCTCAGCTGTACGAGCTGACATGGGAAGAAAGCAGGCTTGTTCGGCTGCTCGCTGCCAGTGCCCAGCAGAGCATTACCTTGAAGGTGTATTAATTAGTTAATGCTGATGTAGATAGCACTGCCACCCATTTGTTGATTGACTATCGACCAATGACAGTTGCACAAACTGAGTGACAACCTGCCCGTATACCTCACTTCCTTTTCAATCGTCATGACCTAAACAAGCGTCGACAGCACTAGCCCTCCATAGCTCTGCCTCTGTGTTACTGTCGCCATAATGGCTCCGAAGGAACCTAATCGTCACCAGCTCTCTTCTCGGTTGTCTTACAGTCAGAATACCCCAACTTTTCTTCAAAAACTGAAGAACAAAATGGCTGGCATACCTGACGAAGAGGACGACTATGACGACGATTTTGAAGATGATGGATCCGGCCGTCCTCCAATTCCCAGGCGGCCTGCCATCCCAGAACGGCCTGATGACGAACCTGGAAGTGCAAACGAAGATGATGGCGACGAGAAACCTCAAGTGGTTGTTTTGAGAGAAGGGAAGCATTTGACGGCGTTCGAAGCGGAAAACATTAGGCGCAAAGGTGGAGTGAACTACATCAAACTCATCCTCTACGTTGGCTCATGTTCAGTCGTCAGAAAAGGGTTTGCCTCCTCTTCCAGATCCTACAGCAATGAAGGAGGATTCGGCAGCCTTATCCTCTGCAGTGAAAGAACCTGTTAAAGACAAAAAGACAACATCGGGCAATCTCTCGTTCTCTTCATCCAAAGCCAAAACGAAACTCAGCAACAACAAGCGAAAGGCTGTCGGCGACACTGTGGGCGAAGAGATTCGGTCGAGCATTGCGCCGTCGAAGAAGAAACCAAAGAAAGCCAGCAAGACACTTTTATCGTTTGGCGATGATGCCTAGGATTTGCATTCTGTGCGTCACTTTTAGAACGTATTCTCGTTGACGCAGTATCTGACTATTTTTGAAAGGCATCTTTTACAAACGATCCTAGATCCGAGTCCTGGTGTACGATGTCAGGTGTACGATGTCAGGTGGTTGTGACCGATGTCCAACAGTTCCCCGCGAAGCAGCGGCTCTTCTCGGGAGAGTACAAGGATTGGCGGGGACGACTATGGTATACAATATAATAATTACAGATATTGAACATTGATATTGTTGAAGCCCAAATTAAGAAACCATTTCAACCCGAGGTCGTGAAGCAAGTGGTAGTTGTGACGGCAGAGGCGCAGGGCGGGTAGTGGTGATGGAGTCCCCTCCGAGCCCAAAGCTTTGGAAAGGAGCTGCGGATTGATACGTGCCATTGCCGCTCCAGATGGTGTCAAGTTCCACATCTGTAGAGGGCGAATGGCATTCCATTCCAGTACTGGTGAGGTTCGTCCTGGTCGTGGAATATATCCCGGTGTCGGCGTTTTCGTGGAGGTTGAGCATGAGACGCGACATCATCGTTACAGATATGCTTGTAGGTTCTGGTTAGTCAGAGGGATGGGTGGTGATGTCAAAGATACTACTAACCCGCTGGCAAACGTGGACAGCCCGCCCCTCATGAACGGCTGCAAAAGAATCATAAGTGCCAAAACCAACGAAGACTCTGGCGACACGACTTACACCGCAAAACTATGGTGATTCCATTGATAAGTATGCTTGAAGGAAGGAGGTCGAAGGACATACATAGAAAGTCAGTATGTTCGCCAGATTCGCGAGTGCCATGACGCTGAATGCAAAAATCGTCGTCATGTTTCCAAACACAAATCGGACTGCAACGCACGCGAAATATATCGCCCCTTGGAAGAATCGTTATCAAAACCCAGTATGCGAGATTTGTAGGGTTGAGTGCTTACCATCTCTGAAGATGAGGTATATGATGGAAACTGTGCCGCTCTGGCTTGGGTTAAGGGTAAATTCGCTGCGGTTCTTCCATGTTTTGACCATGGTGAGGGTGAACAAGATAGAGTCATAGACAAACAATGCCTCCCAAGCGCCAGCGAGACCTAAACGCAGGAGAACTTATATTGAGTTTCTTGTTAAAGGCTGATAGCCACTCACGAATAGCTCTATGGAATGGAGGATCAGGAGAGTAGATCATGGCAAGTTGTTGACTGAGGTACATACGTGACGCGCGAAAGCCCGACATGACAGCCTGATCCTTGCTGCGCCGGGGCAGATTTTTGTCCAAATAGAGCCCACTGTCGTCGTGGAAGTTTCAACATGCGAGGCATAGAGACCAAAGAATGTAATTGGCGTACACCTGAGATGCTGACCAGTACCGCGCCACTGCCGACCATATACGCCAATATCCGGAAAGAACAGCTATAGAGCGCGTATATTCGCAGAGTGAGCAGGACTGGAGAAGGTAAGACTTCACAGAGTGGGGCAAGAGTTACGAATGCATACCGCAGACCAATACTTGATTAAAGACCAACATAAGTTGGCGAAAGAGATTGTACTGTTTGCAACTACAAGGTTGTCAAACGTTAAAACCAAGACCCCTCGCATGGAGTATTCGATAGCTGACCTCTACCATGAAGACTCAAGTTAGCCCGTGCATGACGATTAACACGGTAGGTACGCACTTCTGGGTGAAGGGTCGTGAAACCAAGTACAGTCACGGCTATGTTGCCAAAGAACGCAAAGTAACGATTGAAGAAGAACCAATAGGCACTCCGTGTTTTGGGACGTCGCCAAAGGTAATTGACTTCTTTGTCTGTCCAAAAGTTGGCAGGGCATGTCAGCGCATGAGGTGATATGCCATGAGTTGGGTATGGAAGAGATCTTACGAGACGTGATGAGGTGGTCGTAAAACAAGAACGCTATACGTTTCAATGATCGATAACCAAGATTAATACGTGGCTGGCATAAAAACGCACCAACTGCGAACAAATGCAAAAAATTGTGTGCGAGTCTGAATCCAGGAGTTACCATGCACAAAATCAATTTAAGATGGCATATAATATAGATGAGGCCGCACTTACATTTGCTGCGCAGTGTCCGTCGTATCGAAGTTCAACGATGAATCTGGCATCTTGCCAGCAGCCAACCCAAGGGTGGTGGGAGGGCGGAGAAGAGAGGGCTTTAGTGATGTTCCAGTACTAAGGATCTAAGGTGATCTACAAAACATGTCAACAACATGGGGAAGAAATGACATCGCTAATTTGAGGACTAGCCCCGGATGTATGCAGATCCATACACACGCGTATGGCACTTATATATAGTTTCGCGAGTAAGGTTGGTGGCCCTACCGAGGTCAAAATGTCATTTGTTTCAAGCTTATTGATTTCCGGCCTTCTTATCTATTGCCTTCAGTAGCACGTATCCGATTGAACTGGGCCTTTCATCGTCGTTTTCACCACCTCTCAGTGATACAGTGACCTAGAATACCATATTGGCACCTTCTGCACCCTGTTATCAAGCTGTGGCTCCCAAATTAATGCCATAAAATCGATTTGTGACTCCGGCTGAGCCAGGGCAAGCCGCTGTTCTCGCACATCATTATAGAAGTCACCTCAAAGCTGTCATGTAGATTCTCTAAGATACGGTCAGCCGTTGAGAAAGAGCGTATCCGGAACTGAGTGGCATGCTGCAGCAATACCTAAATTGCCCAAGAGAAACCCCCGCAAAAAATGAATGAATCGTCTGTCTCAGTATTTCATTCAAATTTCGGGCCCACGCTGAATGCAACGGCAATGTTCATATTTGGGCTATGTATCAGGCCTACAACAGTTCAGCTGAACTTGAAAGCTTTGGGAGCGAAAACACAGGCCCTCTTCTTCAGCTTGGCGAACCACTGCCCGCTCTCGCCGGCCCAGATGTCAGTTCTTGCCATGCTGAAGCTTGGACTTTTGAGCTTCGGGCTCTGCAACTTCAATGTGCTCCAAGTGGCTATGGAGCTCGACTTCCTGGTTGACGACCTTGTTGGGATCATAACTACGAAAGAGTCTGGGCTCTGTAATCACGGGAGATGTCAGCAGGGCAGAAGTATGTCAAATGCGAAACTCGCTGAATAGCCAAAGCCAGTATGAACCAGAATGTCTTTCTCGTAACGACCCTTAATGTATTTGTCGTTGACAGGTTCGGCTGTCCTGCTATCGGCCCATCCAATAAAGAGGGAGCTGCCCTTCAGGCAGCCGTCGAAGTGCTTAATGAAGCCCATCATTCAGGCCATCTCGATACATCCCTTGATAGTGAACTCTCCGCGTGCTTCCATTTCCCGTCGTGTACATGCGCTGCCCCAGGGGCCAACATCAGCGAAGCCGGTAACGACTACGACTTTCTCTAAGTCGATCAAGCCGCAGAGATGAAAGAGGCCGCTCAAGGAGTCGCTGAATTCGAAAGTAGGGAAGTTGAACTGGAAGCTGGCGCGGGGAAGGACATCCACTGCCTGAAGCAGGCCGGTGAAGGAATGATGTAGTTCAAGTCCATGCAGAGGTTTGCATACACGTAGTCAACGAGCGCTTCAACGCCTTGTTTCGACGTTTGGTTAAAAGGCACCGCAGTAAGGGCAGATTCGCCACTGCCAAAGGTTTGGAAGATGGGTTGGTAGTATTCAACAGCTTTGCGGTTATAGCTGGAAGTGGTAATGACAACGTGAGCACCGCAGGAAAGAAGTCCCATGGCGATCTCATACCAATCGAACCCTTCCCGACGCCTGTAAGTAAAGCGTTACTGTCCTGGAAAGTGGTGCCAGAAATTGCGATCTCGTGCAGAATGTCGAGGGACATGCCGGTAAGATTGTTGCTGCACTTCCAGTTGGATCGAACTTTGTGCTTCAGATGAAAGAGAGGAACCTTGTCAGCAGTGGTGGAGGTGATGTTCAAAAGCTGAGCGCGGAGGAACTGTGGCGAAGACCAACGGCTCCTGGGTGCCAGCCGAGCCTGTATCCTGACGCACCCGGTTCCAGGACAAGTCGAAATGGCGAGCGAGAAGATCGAAGTGGAGTTGAATGCCGCCGATGTAAGTGTCGCTGTGCTCCTTGACCAGTTTAGCTGGCAGAGCGGCCGATGTCGCCTTCTCCTGATCGAATGCAATTTCGCCAGCGCGAGAATCGTGCCTAAGATAGAGCATGTAAAGCTCCACATGTTGAGCTGCGAACCGCTCCTGATCGGCTTGGAATTTCAAAAACTCTTCGGTGATGATGGATAAGTGTACTCGTTCGATGTGGGGAGGTTGCGGGTAGCTGGAAGACGAGGGTAGAGAAAGGGCGCTGTAGGCGGTGCCAAGAACGTTCGAGGGCGTTAAGGCCGTGTTCAAACGCGCCATCAGGGTTCTGTGGAGGAGGCGCAGACGCCGTTGGGCAGCTTGGTGCGAGGTGGGAGATACTGGGGTTATGGAAAGTGGTGGGAATTCACGGCACACAGCCTCAAATTTCTCGATGCTTGAAATAATAAATAACTTTAGATAACCACATCATTTTGCAATCGTTTCCTGCTGAATTCCCTCGCAAGAGAACTCTAGTCTCTGCCCCAATCATACGTTTTTGATCAACCAATATCCTGAGCATTTCAAATAGGATATTTCTTAAAATTATATTGGTTCTACCCCGAATCGAACGCTCGCTTCTGGTGCTCCCCGCTGCTCAATGCAATTCCATACACCTCACATCCATTAGCGCTACTCTACAACACGGGGATGTGCTATACCACAACCGTGGCTCATCCGCATCTCCGCACCTCCTGGTATCGGACAGCAAAGATGACTTCGGGGACCGCGCTGCCAGTGGCATTTGCCCCGCTGGCCTCCGTCGCAAGCTTAATGGGCAAGCGCCTGAGACGTTCATACAGACATTTCCCGGTTGGCGCCAGGAAGCGAGGCCACTGGTGGAAGACCTGCATGGTGCAATATCCGCCAGTCAGCATAAACCAGAGGATACTAAATCTCTGGCTCATCGCAAGTGGCGCAGAGTATGGATTAAGTTATTCGTGTGCCGAATTTACGAGGAGGAAGCTTCAAGTATAAAAGGATAAGCGCGCAAGGATGTGTATATTTCTCATTGTCAGGGGATCTGACGAGGCACCATGAATGAAACCAGTAAACCAGTCCATTAGATAGGGTGGGTGGTGGACCTCCGGAGGTTGCGGTAAAAGGAAAATTGTGAAAAGGACATACATACAGTAACCATGAAGGGTGGTGAATGAATCTTCCGCGATGCTTTAATTTATTCGTGATCACTACTGTCCTCCAGCCACATTTCATGTGGTAAATACGAGGCGAGCCTGACAGCACAACAAGATAATACGAAGAACAAGGCATATACTCCATATCCTCCAAGCAGATTGTTCTCGAGGGATAGAGAGAACAAAGATGTCGCCATCGCAGGCCCTGCGGCCCGCGCAAAGGATACTGTCGTTTGCGCGAGGCCGTTGGTGGCGCCGAGAGATTGTTTATTCGGAGAAGACGAAGTCACGAACATAAAAATGCAACCTACGGTAAAATATCAGTATTGAACATTGCACAGCAGGTTTATGCTCGCACCGAAGCCCATCATCATGAACGACAAAAGGACGATCATGACTCCTATGCAGATCCATGTAAACCAATTGACACCAAAGCGTTCGGCGCTTATGCTCATTATTGGAGGCAGCACAAACAGTGGGAGGAATGTCGACATCGAACATATGAACAGGCGGCGTTCACCAACGTAGCGAACGATTTTTGTGAACGTGAACGCGTGAAGCAACCCTGTAAAGCAGCCATAAATTCCCATGATGTAACCGATGGTGGCAGGGGTGAACCCGAGGCCGCCGTTGTCCAACGGCATGGACAAGAACAGAGGAAGAAGTGCTATGTTGGCGACGTCCAGGAACGCCAAGGTCATATAATTTGCGATCGAAAGTAAAACTGGGTAAACCAGAAGCTTATGAAGCGGGAGAGGTCTTTGGGTGTCCGAGGACTCCACGAGTGTCATATATGAAGCATCGGAAGATTCGCTCAAAGGCCTTTGGACCTTTTTCAGCGCCGTCTACGAAAACGGCCGTGAGACGACTGAAGACTGAAGGTAGAATAAAAGTCATAAGACGTACCTCGTTCAAAAAAATAGCCGTAATAAGGAAAGTAATAAAAACGAAGCCAGAGGTGGCAACACATGGTAGAAAGTATGGGAATGTTTTCCAAATTGCACCACCAAAAAGACTGGGAAAATTCTCCGCAGGCCTGGCTAGGGTCCCTCCAAACAGTGGCCTGTATACCTCATATTATGTCAGAGCTATCATTTGTGGAAACCGCTCGGGAGAGGGGCGCACCCAAGAGTGGCACCTGCCGCCCAAACGGCCGGCATCAGAGAGAAGCCTTGTGCGCGATTGGACGGATCAGTTAGTTCGCCCATAGCACTTTTCATCACACCTGCATATATCTGTCAGTAAGCAGTAAGGTAGATGTATTTCGAGAGGATACTAAGTACCGCTATTGCCGTTCAACAACCCACACAGACATCGGCTGAATTGGTATGTGTGACTTGAAGCACAAGTGGAATGCAGTGCAGAACACACCTGGCTACCAGCGCCCAAAACGTTCGGGAGAGGCCAAAGCTCAGAATTGATAGGACTGTTCCGAAGAGCCCAATGAGCATGATTGGCTTTCGGCCAATGTGGTCTGAAATACGACTCCATTGTAAGACCGTGATCGCCTCAGTGACAAAGAAAAGCGATTCCTGTTGAAATGTCGGTGAGATTGAAGTCAAGAACGACAGGAAAACGGACACTAACAATTAAACCAGCGTAGTACCCAACTTTGCGCTCATCGCCGCCAGTGATATCCAACTCAGAGACAAGCTGCAGATACGTATAAGATATGGTAGCATCTGAAGCTGTAGGCGCGATACACACCTGGTTGATGTAGGGGCAGATGGATGTGCTCGTGATAGGTTCACAGATCTGGATGAGCAGAACGATCGAGACCTGGAACCACGGCAGGGGCTTAGGCTTGTGGGGACTTGGTAAGCTAGCCAAGAGAACGGTCCGCTCGTTTGCAGAATGCTCGCCGTCCAGGTGCATGGGGGGAGAGGTTGCAGGAACATCAGGGATTTGGCGCAGTAGTTGTAAGGGGGCTGCAACCACGTTACAACGAATTGCAACGATGCACAATATCTACAATATGTACAACTCTTGTATATACTATTGTAAGGAAGGGAATTTTAATTGCTAGCGGGTTTCTCAAACCCACTATTCTACTACAATCATTGTTAAATGCGAGATTGTTTCCAAAGTGCATAGCCTGCGCATCTCGGAGCACACGACCCAGGTGCGTGAGGCATGGTTTGGCCATGCGGACCTGGTACTGCGGTTGGATATGTCCTTATGCGAGATGGCGAGAAAGCGCCAGCGGGCTCAACCGAAGGAGATGATGCAGTGGCCGATGGAGCGACTAATTATGCTCTGTGCCGCGATGTGCTGGAGTCGGCAGAGAGCGGGGAACAGGCTCTGAAAAGTTTATACGGGGGGATTCTCTATGATACACCGGTGATCCATGTGTACAAAGATGGCTCGTGTTTCAACAACGGTCGTGTAGATGCACGTGCAGGAGCGGAGGGTACTGGGAGAAGTCTAGGAGGAATGGGGCAGCACGTGTCCCGGGGCCGGGGGTGCAGACAGACAACAGAGGCGAGAACGAGTGCTTCAACGCCCTGTTTCGAGGCTTGGTTGAAAGGTACCACAGTAAGGGCAGATCCGCAACTGCGAAAGGATTGAAAGATGGGCTAGTAGTATTCGACAGTTTTGTAGTTATAGCTGGAGGTGGTGACGACAACGTGAGCACCGCAGGAAAGAAATCCCTTGGCGATCTTGATTCTTGATACCAATTGAACCCCTCCCGACGCGTGTAAGTAAAGCGTTATTATCCTGGAAAGTGGTGCTAGAAGTTGCGATCTCGTGCGGAATGTCGAAGGACATGCCGGTGCGACTGCTGCTGCACTCCCAGTGGGATCGAACTTTGCGCTTCAGATGAAGGAGAGGAACCTTGTCAGCAGTGGTGGAGGTGATGTTCAAAAGCTGAGGGTGGAGGAACTGCGGCGAAGACCGACGGCTCCTGGGTGTCAGCCGAGTCTGCATCCTGACGCACCCGGTTCCAGGACAAGGCAAAATGGCGAGCGAGAAGATCGAAGTGGGGTTGAATGCCGTCGATGTAAGTGTCGCCGTGCTCCTTAACCAGTTTAGCTTGGAGAGCGGCCGATGTCGCCTTCTCTGATCGAATGCAATTTCGCCAGCGCGAGAATTGCGCCCAAGATAGCGCATGTAAAAGCTCCAAATGTTGAGCTGCGAACCGCTCCTGGTCGGCTTGGGGATTGAAGAACCCTTCGTTGATGATGGAATAATGTACTCGTTCGCTGTGGGAAGGTTGAGGGTAGCTGGAAGATGAGGAGGGGCGGGGAAAGGGTGCTACGGGCAGTGCCGAGAACGTTCGAGGACGCGAAGGCCATGTTCAAATGCGCCATCGGGATTCTATGGAGGAGGGGCAGGCGCCGCTCGGGGTCTTAGTGAAACGGGAGATGCTGGGGTTATAGAAGATGGTGGGGTGAAGAGAGCGCGCGTGGTGGAGGCGCCAAGAACGTTCGAGACCCCGAACAGCGTGCTTAAACGCGTCATCGAGGTCCTATGGAAGAGAGCAGGCGCTGTTCGGCGGTTTATTGGGAGGTGGGAGGTGCTGGGAAATGTGGGGCTGGTGGATCCGAGAACTTGAAGACACCACTAGTACAAAAGAAGATCAATTTGCAATAAAAAATATACGAAAACAAGACGAACCTAGAAGCTGAGGGCGCCCTCCGGACTCTTGAATCGAAGTGGGGTGGCCATGCCAGTGTTCAAGCGCAATCTAGCAAGTTGCCTGCTCGACCGCCAATTGACTCTTCCAAGCACAAGAGACTCCATCTAAGGTGTAGCTCTGCACCTGAGGTGAAGGTCGGAAACAAGTTATAGAGAGGGTGAGTTGCAAAGCAGGTCGGAGGCGCGCAGTGCTGGCGGATTGTGCCAACTAACATGCCGAATTGAGTGGGTATGAGGAGCGAGACCTAACGTCTGCCTGATCCATGATCTGATATATCAAGACATAGTCACCAGAGCGTGAGGGAAAGGATGCTTGGGCGCGGGGGTGAGGCGTGGTGTACTAAAGAAATATTGTCGACGCTGTGGCTATGCCGGGCCTGGGGACAATCTCTTTTCCTCAACTTTTTCTTTCAGTTTGAATTTTGCTTTAGATCTTGTTCAACGCCGCTCACTATGACACTTCCTGAAACCCGGAGCCAACTTGTTGATGCTATAGCTATCAAGTGCGGATTCTGTATCTCCGCACCTCCTGGCATCGAGGACTTCACGAACCGCGCTGTGACATTCGCCCCCTCTGGCCTCTTTCTTAAGCTTAAAGAGCAAGCGCTTGAGACGTTCATGCAGACATTTCCTGGTTGGTGCCAGGAAGCGAGGCCACTAGTGGAAGACCTGCACGGTGCAATAGTAGCCAGGCAGCATAAATTAGAGGATTCTAAATCTCTGGCTCGTCGCAAGTGACGTAGAGTATGGATTTATTCATCTGCCGATTTTACAAGGAGGAAGCTTAAAGTATGAGCACACAAGGATGTGTATATTTTATTATTATTAGAGGATTAGACGAGACACCATATATGAAACCAGTAAATCATTCTACTAGATACAGTAGGTGGTGGACCTCCAGAGGTTGTGGCACTGTTCCGTGAATGCGGTAAATGTAAAATTGTGAAGAGATCATACATGCAGTAATCAGGAAGGGCGGCGAACGAATCTCTCGTGATGCTTGAATTTACTCGTGGCCACTACTGTCCTCCGGCCACATTTCATGTGGCAAACACGAGGCGAGCCTGAGAGCAAGACAAGATAGTACGAAGAACAAGGTATATACTCCATATCCTCCCAGCAGATTGTGCTCGACGGATAGAGAGAACAAAGATGTCGCCATCGCAGGCCCTGCGGCCCGCGCAAAGGATACTGTCGTTTGCGCGAGGCCGTTGGTGGCGCCGAGAGATTGTTTATTCGGAGAAGACGAAGTCACGAACATAAAAATGCAACCTACGGTAAAATATCAGTATTGAACATTGCACAGCAGGTTTATGCTCGCACCGAAGCCCATCATCATGAACGACAAAAGGACGATCATGACTCCTATGCAGATCCATGTAAACCAATTGACACCAAAGCGTTCGGCGCTTATGCTCATTATTGGAGGCAGCACAAACAGTGGGAGGAATGTCGACATCGAATATATGAAGAGGCGACGTTCACCGAAGTAGCGAACAATTTTTGCGAACGTGAACGCATGAAGCAACCCTGTAAAGCAGCCGTAAGTTCCCATGATGTAACCGATTGTGGCAGGGGTGAACCCGAGGCCGCCGATATCCAATGGCATGGACAAGAATAGAGGAAGAAGTGCGATGTTAGCAACGTCCAGGAACGCCAGAGTCATATAATTGGCGATCGAAAGTAAAACTGGGTAAACCAGAAGCTTGCGGAGCGGGAGAGGTCTTTGGGTGTCCAAGGATTCCACGAGTGTCATATATGAAGCATCGGAGGATTTGCTTGAAGGCCTTTGGCCCTTTTTCGGCGCCGTCTACGAAAACGGCCGTGAGACGACTGAAGACTGAAGGCAGAATAAAAGTTATAAGACGCACCTCTTTGAAATAAATGGCCGTAATAAGGAAAGTGATAAATGCGACGCTAGACGTGGCGACACATGGTAGAAAGTATGGGAAAGCTTTCCAAATTGCACCGTCAAAAAGACTGGGAAAATTCTCCGCAGGCTTTGCTAAAGTCCCTCCAAACAGTGGCCTGTATACCCCATATTATGTCAGAGCTATCATTTGTGGCAACCGCTCGGGAGAGGGACGCACCCAAGAGTGGCTCCTGCCGCCCAAACGGCCGGCATCAGAGAGAAGCCTTGTGCACGATTGGACGGATCAGTTAGTTCGCCCATAACACTTTTCATCACACCTGTATACACTGCAGGGTGTCTAGCAAGTTCCTAGAGAAACATGTGTTAGAAACCTGTTGTGTGGTTTCTGACGGATGTTTCTG
>JABCKT010006753.1:0-20041 GCA_018858115.1 Tephrocybe rancida | reverse complement strand
CAGCATGCGTATAACGGCAGAAATACCCGCAAGCTGATGCCAGTGCAAGCGGAGCGGCACCATGTCGGGATTCATCTTGGCGGCAGCAGGGATGAACAGAGCTTCGGTCTCCTTATTTATCCATGTATTGAGCCCGCCACGATGACGATAAGTGTTGAAGAGGAGGGGGTTGCCGTCAGGAAACGCAAGTAGCGCAGCAAGCTCCGTGGGAGACATCGTGCACTCGACTTCGACACCTGGATCCTTACCATCAGGCGATGGGGTCAGGGAGACAGCAATGGTCTTGAGCTGGTCCTGGAGCGGGTCATCATTCACTGGGGTTGCAAAGAGCTCGTTGTACAGGTTGATGACGTCGTCGACATTCTCCTGAGTGGAAATGGACTTCAAGGCACCTGCCGAAACACGTATCGGCGCTGAAAAGTAGTGGTAAGTGACTGATGAAAGATGCACGGCGATGTTCTTACCAGGAATCGGGGCGGCATTGGGCTCAGCGATGCGGCCTAGTGGGACCATCATACTCTGCAACTCCTGCTCCATGGTCTCAATCTTGCTCATCGTGTCACCCTGAACGCCCATCGCTTCAGCAAGTGCCTTCCAGCGCCCTACCTTGACAATGACGGACTTCAATGTTTTCTTTGTGACGGACCCCGTATCTAAGGCTGTGAAATGCGTCAGCTGCTGAACGTCACAAGTTAAGGATTGGGGTACTTACATTCAAATGCTCCATCAGCTTCAGTTTCCATCTTCACCAAGCGCGTCTTGGTACGCCCTAGTTGGGCATTGAGATTAATCCAAGTACGTTGGATGAGGGCAGCTAAAGTGAAACGGAGGGTCCTGGGCGCCCGATTATAACCATCTTCCAGCGGATCATTGCCAAGGAGAACAAGGGCAACAGGATCAACTGCGAGTGGAACATACATGCGCCCATCTGGGCATGTGAATGTTAAACGGTCCGAAGAGGCAGCCTGCTGGGTACGGGAAAGGAAGAGGGGATGTAGTCCCTCATCGGTCAAGACCGAAGCAATGCGAGAGTGTATACTTCCGAGCCTCCATACGTCGAGGGTGAACTTGCGCCAGATAGCACGGCCCGGAATCTGCGCTGCATTCGATCGAGCTGCTGAGAACTTGATCTTTTCGTCCTCAGTCGGCTTAGCTTTGTACTGCGCAAGGTAGGATTCTACCGCTGCCTGTTCCTGTTCTGTCCACCCGTGAGGTCGGGGCCCATCTTTGATGAACAGCGCATGGTGAACCCCAGAGATGTTCTGGAAAGTAGGTAGGTTCCAAGGGGCCCCAGCGTGGTCATGAAACATCTGTGCCAGAGCGCTAGGAATCGAGTGTGAAGGCATTAGGGCGTGAGCAATGGGAGTGGGGGAAATGAGTCGTAAGCCAAACCGTCGAATCTGGTTTTAAGCTGAAAAGGTGATGTTTGGGGGACACGCAATTTTTATTAGGTTGTAGCTAAGCATACAAATATACGAATAGTAATCTGTTGGACAAATTGTCAGTAAACGCGACATGAATAGGCCAGCCTGAAACTTACCTAAAGCGGTGAGGCACTGAGGAGAATCTAAAGATTCGGACGGTTTAGGAAGCGGTCAATCTTTTGGTAGGCAGGCGTGTACGTACACGGCGCACGATGCAACGATTCAACTCAGGTGTTATTGAACCACCATGCCTCGAGGAGTCCCCGGTTGTAGCGGCCTGTACTTAGTCAAAAACGCGTGGTATACCTGCTCAGAACGATTCAGGGATCACGCGCCCACATAATTCACCAAGGAACGACGGACCTACGAGTGAATAGCCCCTTCTCAGGGCTGTATAGCAAGTATGTGCGGGCACAAGGATCAAAACCTTGAGGTTTTGCGGGTAGATAAGATTCCCAGGGCCGGCGAAAGTGTTGAAGTGCGGCACATGAGTTAAACTCGATGCGCATTGACCAGAAGGAAGGGAGCAGGGCCTGGAAGCATAGCAAGTATGTGGGGCACGAGGATTACAGCCTCGACGTTTTGCGGGCTAGAAAGGGTCCCCAGGGCCAGTGAAATGCGAAGGTATGGCACAGGAGTTAAACTCATTGCGCATGGGCCAGAAGGAAGGGATCAGGGCCTGGAAGCATAGCAGGTATGTGGGACACGAGGATCACAGCCTTGAGGCTTTGCAGGCTAGACGAGATCCCCAGGGTCAGTGATAGCGTCGAAGTACGGCACAGGAGTTGAACTCAATGCGCATTGACTAGAAGGAAGGGAGGAGGTCCTGGAAGCATTGCAGGTATGTGGGGCACGAGGATTACAGCCTTGAGGTTTTGCGGGCTAGACAGATCCCCAGGGCCAGTAAAAGTGTGGAAGTGCGGCACAGGAGTTAAACTCCATGTACTACTGAGTGCAGGAGTTAAACTCAGTGCACGTTGGCCAGAAGGAAGGGAGGACGGCCTGAAAGATCAGGGTTGAGGTTCGATGAGCGCCAGGCTCGAGGAGGAAGAGGGGTCAGAGTTGGTGAAGGCGGCGGTGGACTGAGAACTTCGAGAACAGTGATACGGTATTGTTTGGGTTGATGACAAACAGTACCCGTCCGGGCCGCATCAATCATTCAGTGATCTCTTTGTTGCAACCGCTACACCGTCGAGCATCCCATCCCGTCCGCTCCACGTACCCTGTGTTAACCCGGGGCTGCCATCTTATATATTTCTACAAGCACGGAGTCTAACTCCTGCAGGCCACATCAATCATTTAGTCTTTTGATTGCAACCGCTGCCGTCGAGCACCCCATCCAGACCGGTTTGTCCACTCCACATACGTCGCATAATCCAATGCCCACCATCTTTCATCCATCTACGAGCATGGAGTCTAACTCCTGCGTCTCTCCGCCCGTAGACTTGTGCATCTATTTGTAAGGAGTTAAACTCCTACGTCTTCTGGACTTCGACTCCCCATAACTTCGGATCGCCGAACCCCATGCAGCCAAGTTCGCTCCCCTCATTCCACCCTGCTCTTCTTCCAATGAGACCCAGTAATCGGGGCTCGCCACTCAGTATTCTGTTCGACAGCCCTCGTCCCTTATTAACTTCATCAACCTTAGTGGCGTAAACTCCCCGCCTCGTTTCTATCCTTTCCCTTTCAGCTAGGGTCTTCGTATGCCGCCGCTACTCACGCAAACGGCTCTCCTGCACACAACGATCGTGCCAAATCATATGCAACTGCCACCCATCCTCTGAGGCACAAGGTACCTCCTCGTGCCCCAATACAGGTTCATTCGCAACCTGAAGTAACACACCGGTAAGTAATCAATCCGTCGCGTTCCGTGAATTTCATTACTAACTAACTTCGCAGTATGTCGCCCCAGATTCTGAGATGGGTAACGCCCGTCTACACGCATTCCATTCACGCGTCCCTAACCCGTATACATTTTTCTTTCGAGTAGTAGTTCTTGTAGTGAGGCGTCGCCTCCCTTAAATAGTTCATATCTAACAAATTGATCCTGTATCTCCTCCTCCAATGTCTGTCAATTACTCTATTGATGAATTCGTATGCCAAGCGTACCGCCTCTTCGAAGACAACAAATCCGCTGAGCTTGCTCAATTCGTTTTGTCTGGCACGGACCACCTGGGTCGGCAGGCTGTGATAGATCCCTTCCTCGATCATGTTGACGATGACCTTTACAAAGTCACACGCGACTACGACTCCCTACTTGGACTTGACACGAGTCTTCAGGCTATCTCTACCGCTATAACGCTCTTCCCCCTCTCGAAGAAAGAGGACACCCTCTCACGCAGTGTCCACTTGTCGTACCACTTCACGAACTCCACGGTAAATTTTTGTTACCTTTTGATGATCGTCGGTTCTAATTATCTTGTTTGCTAGGGCGGATTTGAGGCTCCTATTCACAAGATCCCCAACCTATGCATAGGAAAATGGGGAACGCACAACATGATTCGGGTCCTCCTTCCCGAGCTGTACAACGAGCAACGTTCCCCTTTCCTCACCCAGCAGGAGCAGATCACTTTCTACGAGAAATGTCTCCTCCCTTCCGTCCAGAAGCTTACGCCAAACCAGGCCTCCGAGTGGCCTCCGAACTACGCATCTGAGTTCTTTCGGGCACAAAACCGAAGGGGTCAACTGTCGTTCACAAGCAAGTTCTTTCGAGCAGAGGAGGTCCCAAATCTCGGTACAACTCTCCGGGAGAGTCTGGCAGAGAATGGACTGACTTGGGGTACCGGTCTGATCTTCCTCATCCAAGTTCGCGGCGTTAAACACTCAACCTCACACTCCCTCTATTCCAACAATGCCGAGCCCGCTCTTAACGTCTTCTTACAACAGAACCACCTCTGCCCCTTTGAGATCGAGCACTCCTTCGGCTCGTGGTGGATCGATGTTGGACTCGAGGTTATCTCTGACCAAGGGAACTCCCTAGCATGGCGGACGGACTCCCATTTCCACGTTGTCAGGCGCTTGTGCGAGCTGGAAGAACTTAAGGCTCATCGGATCACCACCCCAGGCAGCAGCAAATACACGAGGGATTTGGTTTCTCACCTCCCTGCAGTGTCCGGGTGCCGCATCTCTCCTGGACCTCAAGCTCGGGGTAACTTTGATACGCAATACCTGCAAATGTACACCACCGACAAGGCGCTTACCTACCGCGTGGATAACTCACATTTTGGGAAATATCTAACTTGCTCAGACGTCCTTAAGGGCAAGTCGGAGAAATACCTCCATAAACTCTATACCCTCTACGGCGAGGCTTCCATGACTACCCCTGCCTTCGCCCGTGTTGAACTTCGAGTTCCGTATAAGAATGCCACCTTGGTCCTCCTGGATATTGATGACGACTTCGTCAGAGACTCCGTGCTCTCCATTCCTACACAGACGTGGTGGTAAGTCATTTCTTATTCTTTCATACCCTCATCTCACATAGTATACAGGGGTCTTCGGAGCTACCGCTGCCTAGCCGCTGCCAGCGTTCTCCAGTGGCAGATGGATGGGCCCGCTATCCATCGTGCTACAGAGCTCTGTATGCAGCTCATGGCCGGTCTCGTCTGGCTTCTCAATGGCCTCCACTCTGCCCCCGATATAGGGGCCTCCAGCAAAAACCTTATTGCCGGCATTCTGCCGCACGTCGATCGCGTCAATGCCGATCCCGATATCCTTGCCTACGGATCACCCACCGAAGACGACGACGTCAGGTCCGATGACTCCTCAGACTCTGACATTGATGATGCACCCCGTGTACGAACCCGCCGTGATGCCACCACACTTCCGGCTTACCCTAACGGTCTCATCTTCCTTCGACAATTGCGTATTGGAACCGGCTATCCCGTCCCACGTCTATCCAAAGGTCAGCCTCTGACTGAGAAGGCTTTTCGATTTTTCTTTGGGACCACACTTGAAGAGGCGCTCGATTCCATCTACAAGACGGTTATCGTCCAAGAGCCGCACCCAACCCGGGTCAATAACAAGCGGAAGAAAACAATGACTTATTTTAATTGGGGCCAACAGACGCAGGAACCCGAGTTCTCCCTTTCGCAAGCGGGGTACGAACTTGAGCCCATTCCACGCGACGAAGGGTCGGACATCGAGAACGACGGCGGCGAAGATGAGGATCCGGAGGCAACTCTTGACACGGTCCTTACCAAATTGTGGCGTCAGGGCCTACTTGATTTCACCTCCAAAGTCCCCAACCCCAGAGACGCCAGTATCCCCAGCTACTGTGTTATTCCCGTTGCCGACCGTACGACAATCACTATTGATGCGTACTCCGATCTCAGCCTCTCGGCATACTTCCGAGACTGCCAATACCGCGTTGCAGATCGTAAGGAGTGGAGCGATTTATTTGATACCCTGTTTCCACCCAAGGGCAAGAACAAACAGGGCAAGACGGTTCAGAACTACAGGCAGTCCCAGTATTACATTCAATGGGTGAAGCTCCGGGACCAATCTGACGACGAGACTTTCAGTATAATCCGTTCAGAGGTCAGGAAAAAGTTTAACACCGTCGTTTGGATGCCGGCTGCCAAGTCAGATCGAATTTGGGCAACGAAGCCCGAGCCCGGCCGCTACAATAAGCTATCGGGCCTGCCAGATACTCTTCCGTGCCCCCAGATCCTCATCAATCCTAAGTCCCTCCCCGTCCGTTGGTAGTGGGTTCTAAATCTTGTGGATAGAGGATCGCCGTATCAGCTACTACCGTCCCCTTACCGCCTTATCTCTTCATTAAGTCTTGCGGTACATTATGTGAATACATGGTTATAATGATATGGTAACCAGAAACACCGCCTGTATTACCTATTAAATGGAGCATGTTGGCATTAAATAATTTGCGCTTACATTAGAAGTAGAATTACTGAGCAAACATATTTGTTAGCGTGCAGTTAAGGCGTCGGACGTTCGTAAACAGATGGAGCCTTAGAAATAATAATAATTGGCTTGTAAAGAACAAAACGGTAGGGTAGTAAGTATTTACTTGTGCAGGGGCCGGTGGCCATAATCCGAGTGGATTCCCCAATGAGGCAGCTTCTTTGGGGCAGAATAAGACAGAACTACCTGGAATAATAATTGACTTGTAAAGAACAAAACAGTAGAATGGTACATATTTACTTGCGTACTAGAGGCCAGCGGCCGTAGTCTGAGTCAATTCCCCAATGAGACGGCTTGCCTTTCAGCAAGTCTTCGCTGGCTTTAGGGCAAAATAAGACTGTACTAATCCGGCCTGGGGTCAATTTGTCACCAGCAGCCATAGGCTTAGGCGTCCATTTACTGACGGCATGGAAGATGCGCCATGCCTCGAAGATACAGATGTCTCCGGGTGCATACCTTGAATGAATGAGCGCAGGGTACTACAAGGCTTAAGAGGACTTACGCCAATTTCGCCTTTAACTGGGGAATCACCATTCTTCCATCTTGGTATGAACCGACTGGAAAACTCACAGTGGGGCCTTCGTCACCGGTGTCCAGGTGCAGATGAGTCTGAAGCTTGTAGACGATAGCCCGACCTAACCAAGGTCCGGGATCTTCCTCCAGCCAGACACCTGCGTCGAATGCCATTTTATATTTCTTGTACACTCGCGGGTAGAGTACTTCGAACATCGCCGCTATGCAGCGAACGGTCGTGGAGGTCTCGTCCAAGTAGCGCCGGGCACCTGCAATGCGCACACCGCTTCCCGTCAAGTTGTGAGATATGTATAGGCCCTGTTACAATAGTAAGCTACGTGCAAGAGTGGATGCTTAAACTAACCTTTTCCAGCTGCTTTTGTTGGATCCATGAATGGACCAGATGGTAAACGCCGCAGCGTTCCTGTTCTTCATGCTGTTCTACATGGTCCTCCTCGACAAGCGAGTCGTCGCCGCTATGCTCAGACTCGTCCTCGCAATAGTCAGACCCCCCGTGGTCGGTGGACTCCTCCTCGCCCTGCGACTCTCCGTCCTCTCCCTGCAACTCTTCGTCCTCGTCCTGCGACCCTCCGTCCTCTCCCTGCAACTCTTCGTCTTCGTCCTGCGACCCTCCGTCCTCTCCCTGCAACTCTTCGTCCTCTCCCTGTGACCCTTCGTCCTCCCTCTCCTGCAACTCTTCTACCACATCATAATCATGCTCAACTTCGCCCAAGACTGAGTACCGCATAACGCGCGGGTTGGCGGATTCAAGGAGGTGGCGTTTATCCCTGAGGGGCATCACAGGCTGGGTAGATGCAGCGTATCGTTGGGAGACCTCATAAAGTTTCTCGCATTGCTCGCGCTGGAGTTATAAGCCATAAGTTCATTGCTATCCATGGATGAAAAGCTGCAATACCCACAGTTAACCCATCGTGAACGATGCCCACGCCCTTCCTCCTGAGACGCTTGAGGTCCTTTAGGGTTCGGCCTTCGTGCTG
Organism: Tephrocybe rancida; assembly: GCA_018858115.1. Taxonomy (NCBI): domain Eukaryota; kingdom Fungi; phylum Basidiomycota; class Agaricomycetes; order Agaricales; family Lyophyllaceae; genus Tephrocybe; species Tephrocybe rancida. The sequence goes on along the minus strand of JABCKT010006753.1, from coordinate 12,186 downwards.
CCTCTCCCAGCTCAGCGTCTGAGTATAAACGGCGTCAGGATGAAAAAATATCTTGACGTTATATCGGACCCACCTTAGGCACCCTGTTGGGCAGGAGTTTTCTGTGGGCCAGGTAGAACAATAACGGTTTCCCCTTCTTGTCGATCCATCGAGCCGACATGGCTTGGATGGGATGGTTGGGGTTGAGGAGCCTTTGGTATTCCTCCTCCACAGATGCTTGAGTCACCTTGGGTGTGAGGTCGTCAATAGAAATTGGTACTTTGATAACGTCCGCGTATTTCAAAAAGTTTCTTGCATTCTGTCGGGCGCGGTTGACCGTTTGCTCCCGTAAACTTTTTACGCTTCGAGATCTCGGGCCCCTGGCGACGAGATCGTTTGTGAATTCGTCGAGGTTGGGAAGCGGGACCCTATCTCCATCCTCGAGTTTCTGTTCGTGGGTGTGAGTTAGCTGCACTCTATAAGTTATGAAGCTGACTTACTGGTAGCGTTCGCCTTAACTCGGCAATAGTGGGACCTCGCTGTGCTGTGAGGTCAGGATATAGGCAAGTATGAAAGGTCTAGCACGTACTTTTCTCTTTCCTAGGGAGGTCATAACAAACAACTAGATATTTGGAAGTTCGAAGATCGTTACGTAGCTTCTGAACAGAGATGTGGCGGGGGTTCAATGAGAGACAAGAAGCGAAAAATACAAGCAAAGATACGACGTACGTACCTAGAGTACCGCGGCACGCACCGATCATATGCCGAACCCCGGGCCTCACACGCAACCCGCCAAAGCGTCGCTTCCGTTCAGCACGGCAGCTCGTATATACATATCCCGACGATCGCCGTTCTTTCCCTTCCTATCACGACTCCATCGGGAGCTCCCACACGGAGTCTAACTCCTGTGGCACAGCGCACCTTTACAATGTCGATGTCAGCCCGGTGAGTCGCTGACATATTAATGTTACATTGACTTACTCTGACCCGTTCGTTGTCGCCAGTCGAACCCCGGGCTTCGCTGTTCTCTCCCCCATTTCCCCCCTCCACCCACCGCCACATATCGCGACGATCGCCGTTCTCTCCCCTTTTACCACGACACCATCAGTAGCTCCTGCGGCACAGCACACCTTACGCCTTTGCACACCTTACGCCTTTACAATGCCAATGTCAGCCCTGGGAGTCGTTGACACATTGATGTTACAAAGACTTACTCTGACCTGTTCATCGTCGCTAGTCGAACTCCGGACTTCATATGCAACGCCACCAATGTGTCACTCCGCAGCTCGTATATATTCTTACAACTATGGTGGTGAGCCAAGAGCCTGCACCGCATACTCGTAGACGTGTCTCATTTCCGTCCCGCACGGCAGCTCGTATGTATTCTAACAATCAGCGCGGGCAGTCAAGAGGTGGTGTGAAGTCTTAAACGCGTCAATTCCGTTCAGCACGGCACCTTGTACGTATTCGAAGGATTGCGGTGTGGAGCCTAGAGGCACCGCGAACCCGTACATTTTAACTACGTATTGTCCTTTCTTCCTTCCTTCCCCCCATCACCTTCTCCGTTTCCTCCATACATCCTTCGCCAGGATAACCCTCCTCCTCGACGATCGTCGTGCTTTACCCTCCTACGACACCATCAAGAGCTCCCACACGGAGTCTAACTCCTGCGGCTGAGGGCTCACATGGAGTTTAACTCCTGCGGCACGGCGCACCTCTACGAAGCCAATGTCAGCTCGGTGAGTCCTCCATGCATTAATATTATAACACTTATGACGGCCCGTTCTTTGTCGCTAGCCGCCTGTTTCGAGGTTCGCCGCTCCTCCCCACAATCACACCGCACGGAGTTTAACTCCCGTGCGCAGTGACGCGTTCAAGCGCGCCGATCGTTGCTTATACGTCTCACAAGGAGTTTAACTCCTCTGAGATCTAGCCTCCGGCACTTGCTACCGCTCGTGGGGCGTCTAACGCCCGCGATGCTTCGGCTCAGGGGGATCTTCGCGTCATTTCCACCGGGACAACGTTAGTTGGATTACTCCCGGGTTGGCATGGCGCGACTCACGTGGGTTCTGGGGCATTCCTCTTCGACAGTAGAACGCTGCGAGAAGCGTCGTCGAAGGGGAGAGGGGTTGAACGCTGCGAGAAGCGTCTCCCTTTTGAATCTGGGGGATCTCTGTGTCGTTTCCGCCGGGACAACGTTAGTTGGTTTACTCCCGGGCTGGCAACGGCGCGACTTACGTTGATCTGGGGGATATATCTTCGACGGTAGAACGCTGCGAGAAGCGTCTCCCTTTTGAATCTGGGGGATCTCTGTGTTATTTCCGCCGGGACAACGTTAGTTGGATTACTCCCGGGGGCAACGCACGACTTACATGAGTTCTGGGGAATTTCTCTTCGACAGTAGAACGCTGCGAGAAGCGTCGTCGAAGGGGAGAGGGGTCGAACGCTGCGAGAAGCGTCTCCCTTTTGAATCTGGGGGATCTCTGCGTCGTTTCCGCCGGGACAACGTTAGTTGGTTTACTCCCGGGCTGGCAACGGCGCGACTTACGTTGGTCTGGGGGATATATCTTCGACGGTAGAACGCTGCGAGAAGCGTCCCCCTTTCGAATCTGGGCGATCTCCACGCGGCCAAGTCTAGACGATTGTCGGCCCGCTCGCATGAAGTTTAACTTCTGCGGATATTCGCATCGGCGTGAAGGACCATCGTTGAACATCTGCGTATGTGCGCAGGGAGTTTAACTCCTGCGGATATGCGCGACTAACCGCACGGCGATTTCCCAAGTCTCCTGCATCCATCGTCGATGTGAGTCCTTCGTTCGCACGACGGAACGACTTACTTTGCAGTGCGGCGATCGTCGAGCGCGCAGCGCGAAGAGATTCCCGGAACGCCGAAGAATGACGACCTTCAGGTCCCGCGGTGAGTAACCCCTTCGCACCATTCAAGCGACGAACTGAGACCCCGACAGCTGCGCAGCGCACGTAAGTTCGGTTGTAGAAGAGTTCCCGAAGGGATAGAGGGAGAAATGGCGGTGAGGAAGCTTCCATAGACGTAGTTGATAGTTTTCTTCAAAGTGGAGCGTAGTTAGACGTGGAATACAAGCGCACCGGCACGTATCTTTGACCAACAGTCGGAGGACCTAGTACGGGTCGAAAGGGATTAGGCTACGATGGGGCAGGTGTTTCGTTCCTTGCGTGAACCAGGTTGAGCCCTCCAGTCGGAGTACGGAGACATTGGGGACATACGCCGACGGCGCGCAGTAGCGGGAGTTAAACTCCACACGAGTCGCACGTAAGAGATGTACGGAGGGCAGGAGTTAAACTCATTGCATGAAGTCCAGAGGACGTTTGGAGGAGAGGGCGGTTGGGGTTGATGATGGACTTGGGCGAAATTGAGTTGCCGGGCGGAGTTCGGAACGACTTGTCCGAATCGAGACTTGTATCTTTCCTCTTCCGACGCTTACATCCGAACCACCAAGCCGCGTCGACCGTTGACGATCGCCGGCGTCTGAGCTTCCAGCGTCTCCCTTCTTATTAACCCACCATTTACGCAGTCAAGACCTGAGGAGTTTAACTCCCGGGTGCCCATCGTTATAACCCAATTCGTTTGCAAGGATAACCCTCCCGTCGCGAAGACCCCCAAGGACCTAACGTCGAACGCTGAGGAGTTTAACTCCCGGGTTTTGCTCGTATTCGTTGCCGCGCGCTCACCCTGTCCTCGAACCTCCCGTTCAACTCACCCACCTATTCTAATCAATGTCCAACCGCGTAAGCAACCGTTCTTCATCTAAGTAAGCTATGCGCTAATCTACTACTTCTCAGCCTCCATCTCCTCATCGCAGGGTTCCTCGTGCCGATCTCACTGAAAGGGCCCAGATCGTAAGCGTCGCGCTCGTTGTCGATGTTTTCCCAGTAGCCTAACCATTGCACCCAGGGCTCGGGTTACCGTGGCGGCATTCGTGCAGAGTTAGAACGGACGTCCCACCCCGTAAGTACCTCCCACTCCGTTCGACGATAATTGGGACTAAAGATTCGTCAAGGAACCTGCTTTTGCTCACGCCGATCCTAAACGCATCTTGCTCCCCCAAATCTACCGGTATGCTACATGGCACCCCGATATTGGCGTCGTTGTTTCACCTCTCTCGCGCGCCCTCCCCAACGAAGTCTGCCAAGACCCCACGCTCTCCACAAGGGATAGCTTGGAGATCCCCCGCTACCTCGAGGACTCGAACCTCTGGTTGGCGTTCTTCCCCAGGAACCCATATCGCGGGGCGCTATTCTCCATTCTGAGGGGCGACCTGGAGAAGAAGATCGTAAAGCACACCGTCCTCGGAAGCCACTACTCGGGCTATCAGCTCTCTGTGGCGCCAGAGTGGGCGGAGCTGGAGACCCAGCTGCACAATGTGGCGACCTTCTGTTTGCACGAACATCCGCGAAGCAATTCATTCCCCAAAGTCGTCTTTGAGGACTCCCCCCACTGTATTCCCTACCGTTCGCTCCACCAGACTCGGCAGGATGCTATGAACGCCGCCATAGACGCGCGCCTTGCCTTTTGCAAGCTCGCCGCCTTCACATCCTTCACTCTCAGCCTGTGGCTGACCCGCTTCGAGGACGACTGCTTCGACTTGGTTTTTCAGCAGCTCGCGAACCACCCCAGGTACCCGGCCCCTCGAGAATGGCTTATGTTGCTCGAGGACTCCTGCGTGTGCGATATCAGCGGCGGTACGCGTCCAGGCGGGTTCCTCGATCCCTTCGCCACGCGCTGGGGAGATCACATCACGCGGTTTACGCGAGCTTCGGTACCCATCTGGTTCGTTTGGGGAATGGACCCGCTGCGCGCTCCCATACAACCAAGCATGATGAGCTTCCGTCCAAATGCCTCCGTCGTTCGAGACGCGAAGCATCGTAAAGCCGTCTTTGCCGAGATCGTCCTGCCCCACGTTATTCTACCCCAAGCTTCGACGTATAGTTTCGACGACGAACCTTCTTCCACCCTTCCCGCACGCCCTACCCTTGCCTCAGAGGCTTTAAGCAATGCCTTAGACGACGAGGACAGAGGCCGTGTGGATTTAGACCGTCCGCCGTCTCCTAACCCTGAAGCCGAACCGAGGGCGAAGGTCGAGGCCAACTCTCGCCAGAAACCCAGGGAAATGTGGCCTGAGTTCTACCAGCGACTCATGGAGGGGTTGGAGAGACGGAAAGCACGCGAGAGCCCCCTTGAGAAACAGGAACGGGAATGGAGGGAAAAGGCGGCGTTGAAAAGCTACGGCAAAAAAAGTACGATTTACGAGTGGGAACAGGACTTTGAAGACAAGTCTTTCTATCGACGCCGCTGCCTCAAAAAAGCCGAAGTGCTCGACGCCTGGCAAAGTTACTCCAAGTTTCAGCGAGTCTACTGGTCACACCTTGACGAGTGGGACCTCTGCCCTCAACTTCCCCGATGCCCACCAGGTGAAACCCTCCCCTTTGACGAGGACGAGGACGAAGCGTACTACTTCGACGACCAGCCGGACGGCTCTCTCGTATATAAATACGCGTCGGTGCCGGAGCCGCTCCCAGCCCGGCCGCCCACTTCAACGGCCGAGAATGCACACGAAGATGGGAACGACGTCGAGCCCCTGTCGCTGCAGGAATACCTCCACCTTCAACATGGCTTTGACGTATCGAAAGCGAGTTGGACTCCTGGGCTTCATTCTGAGGTGAAACTGGAACCTACGAAGTGGGAGATAGCCTTCAAGCGGCTGCTCTACGACCCTTCGGAGGCAAAGAACGCCGATCCCGCATTTCTCCAGGCCATCGTCGAGTTCCATAACGTCGCGACTCGACCCGACGTGCACTATAAATCGCTTCCACCGTCTTGGGATCTGAAGGATGTTGAATTCCACTGTGATGCAAGAATTCTCGGGTGCCAGAGAGCCTATCCTGGGCAGTTGGAGGACGGGACAATGTACATCCTTCGTCCCGGACCAGAGAGTACATCAGCGCACGTGGCGGATTGGTTCATTGCGACGCGTAGCGCCTCCACAGTCCTTCTAGCATATCGATCGGGGTGCACGACGATCGTCGACATCGCGCGTCTATTCCTGAGATTGGGGATCGCGTTTCGCACGGTGCGGGAAGTCGCGACTCGCCCACTACCCCGGCCTCGCCACCTTCGTACGAGAGTCGCTTCCCCCTACATCCGGGGACGTGAGGAAGCAAAGTTTCGCCCGCAAGTAAACGACTACAAAAGCTACGTCGCTGACAGAGATACCCTCTTGCGCTCTCCCGCCGGCCGAGTAATTCGCACTGTTGGGGGCCTTTTCTGGCGGTTCACGTCGGGCATCGTTCAGGACGCTTTTGTTCTCGATGGCCCGAGTTTTGGAGATGAAGTCGTAGCACGTAGCGAAAAGAAACAAGGTGGATCTTACTTCGTCGACGACTTACTCGACTTGCGAACGCTCGACTTCATTTCGGGGGTATTTTTCCTCAAGTCTACTGTGGGCGACCCAAAGGACTGCTCGTTCTGGCCAAGATACACCAATTGGTCTCAAACCGGCTACGCCTCCGATCAGTGGTCCCCCGCAGCTGAGCAGTTCTTCCAGACTCGTAGCGCGGAGCTTGAAGCCGGCCGTATCAGCATACTTGGAGGGGGAGCGGGCAACGAGTCTTGGAGGATCAAGCACAAGCAGCAGATGAAGTTCGTCAAGCTGATCTCCAACCACAACGAAGCCCAGGCCGCTGCATTCATTGACAGGAGTAGTCGATTCACGCCGTTCTACTAAGGTTCGCTATGCCTTTCTATTCTGTTCGACGCGCCCCTCAAATACGTCTGCAGTCATTACATTTTGCCACCCCCCGCGCGTTTTAGTAACATGTAATAAATATCGTACAGTATCAACGAAATAAAGTAATTTATCCTGATCCTACGAGCGAAGTAAGAGCGAGGCGATGGGGCGTCAACAAGCTCTTTGCGTATACGATAGCGGTGGCTAGTCGAACGCCGACGATCGACGTGCCTCGCGATTGGCGCCTGTCCTATGGCCAACGGCCGCGGGTTCAAAGACTAGTGGCAAATTACGGAAGGTTCGCCGATCTCGCTCGAGCATCTGCCGGACTACACCAAAAGAAAGCCAAGGTGTAACATTTTTTTCTGATCATCAACGCACTGACAAGCCGATAGGATGTTTACAGAGGAATCGTATAGAGCATAGCGAAGCTAGAGTTCGAGACGAGGATGTTCGAAGTGCTGCAGGATAGCTCTGACGCTATCCCTAACCCTATCCTGACATGCGGAAACATGATTGTCTTGCGGAGTTTGGTGGAGATCGAAGATCGTCGTACAGTGAGCGGCTGTCGGCCGCCGGCTCTGAAGAACGGCGACCTCGCCGCTTCTCAACTGCAAGGACTTACGAGAAGCACGTCGACCGCACGTCCGAAGAACGGCGAATATCACGGGAACGGATGGATATCGGGGATCTCGTACGGTGGGCTGCTATCAGTTGCTGACTCTGAAGCACAGCGAACTCACTGCTTCTCAATCATGAAGACTTACGAGAAGCACATCGACTACATGTCCGAAGAACGGTAAAGGCAACAGGAATGGATGGATATCGGGGATCCTCGTACAGAGAACTGTTGTCAGCCGCTAGTCTAAAGCAAGGCGAAGCATCACTTCTGGACTACAAGGACGTCCAAGAAGCACGTCGATTATGTAGTCGAAGAACGGCGAACATTGCAGGAATATAATGGAAGATCGTTGTACGGTGAGCTGTTGTCGGCCACCGACTCTGAAGGACGGTGAACTCACCACTTCTGGACTACAAGGGCTCCTGAGAAGCACGTCAACTACACAATCGAAGAACGTCGAACAATGCAGGAATGTGATTAACTCATCACTTCTGGACTACAAGGGCTTCTGAGAAGCACATCGACTACACAGTCGAAGAACGTCGAACATTGCAGGAATGTGATTGAATATTGTTGTGCGGTGGGCCGTTGTCGGCCACTGACTCTGAAAGACGGCGAACTCACCATTGCTCGACTACAAGGACTTCCGAGAAGCACGTCGACTACACATTCAAAGAATGGCGAACGTGACGGGAATGTAATTGAAGATCGTCGTACAGCAAGCTGCTATCAGCCTGAAGCACGGCGACCTCATGGCTCCTCGAACACACGGACTTACGAGAAGCACGTCAACCGCACATTTGAAGAATGGTGAACATGACGGAATGTATGGTCCTACGGTGAGCTACTGTCTGCCTGGAGCACGGCGAACGCACTCCGTCAACACTCCGTCTTAACTGCAACTACTTACGAGGTACACATCAGTACGGAGGTATACTTTTTAGATGCCGAATATGATTTTCAAGTACCATGTCTAGACAGACGATGACGATGTTCTATGAAGGGGAGGGTGAGTGAATTTGGCACTTTAGTGCAGCGCCCCACATTCATTCATATGCGATGAGGTACCTAATTCATTACTACCGCGATTTTTATCATTGAGTCAGCATTGTAATTGTTAGTGGCTTGATATGCAATGGTCGCCGTGCCTCGAGGCTAGCACCATCACATGTGCGCATCGTCGAACCCTGCGTGTACCATTACTCGCATCAAAATGTAGGGGTTAGTGGCTCAATCCACAATGCTCGCCGTGCCTCGAGGCTAGCACCATCACATGTGCAGTTCGTCGAACCCTGCACGTGCGCTTACTCACATCAAAATATAGAAGTTGGTGGCTTAATATATGATGCTCTCCGTGCCTCAGCTGGTTGGCTGCCCACCCAGTTAGGGCAATCATAAATTAGGCTCGAGATTCGAGGTTCGAGGTTCGAAGTGTAGAAATTAGTGTGGCCCAGTATACGATGCTCGCCGTGCCTCAGGTGGCCCTTAGTCCATCGTGTAGAGGACGTGCAGACGGTCTGAACCTTAGGGATTAGTATGTACAATGTTTGTGGCGCTGGGTATTTATTGCCTTTAAATAAGACACCTCTACAAGAAGGAATCTCCTGCTTATGAAGATTGTATCCGATTGAATAGTAGGTACGAAATATGCCAGGAATATATACGTAGTGAATATTGAACGGTCAGACAGGGTACCACGAACGAATCAATGTGTTTTGAATTTAAAAACAAGAAATATTCAATTCTCACATGTAGAGAGTTTTTCTGGTCAAACGGACGTCACCATCGTGTTAAGCATAGAGATTACGTCCTGGTAGTATATAAATTATAATATTTTAATGGTTGGAGGTCGCGCAACCCAAAGGCGCTCGATGATCTTTGTACGAGTGAGCCCGATTCGGCGATGTTCGGCAAACGCCGATCGTCGATCAATGACAACTTGCGATAATCGGGCGACTTTGTTCTTGCCCACCATCCCCCGGCTACTCGACCGTCACAGGGCGCCTCGCGCACTCTATGATGCGTCCTTTCTCTTCTTTATACTCTGTGGACCCGACGCCATCCGTTTTCGGGGGGCTCCGACGACTGGACGGCGCACATGTGCACGCAGCGCTTCTCGGGAGGGTACGATACGAGGGGAGGGAAGGACAGGAGACCCGGGCAGCGGGACACCTGTAAGGTGCGTGGCTATACGCCACATGCCTTCACCGACGTTCTAACGTCGTTTTGCCCCCCCTCAGCGTTCACAGCCCGGAGCCGGGGTTTAACCCACGGCTCCCCCACAGTGCCGCCACGTCATACTGGCCACGGACGACTTGCGAGGGGCCCTAGGACGACGCCCGAACGACGCCCCGGGCCTGCACCGCCGCTCCCCGCCGCCGTGACATACCCCAACGCCCGAGTACGCACGCGGCCCCCATCCACCGTCGAATTTCGACACGGGGTGGTCCGTCTGGTGTAACGGTGCACGGGGTGTGCTCAGGCATGGGTGGGGAAGGGCCCGCCGATGTGTGGGGTTTTTCCCGCGACCAGGAGTGGGCCGGCGCCGTCGACTCGACACGGGGAGGTGCGCCCCCGGACCCACACGAACGCATCCCGCAGGCTCCACGCAGGCGCCACCCCACGTCCATTATGACGGGGGAAGCCTCCGGAGCCTCCACCATGCATCGTCACTGGGTCCGGGCAGTGCGGGAGGTCGTCGACCACCGCCGTGACGACGCCACTTCGGAGGTGTCGACACGTTCGGAAACAAAACGACACGGGCCCGGGCACGTCGACAACGGCCCACCACGACGGCTCCCATGACCAGCACCCTCGGGGCCTCACCTACGCCGCGATCGCACGGACTTGGGTCCGACGGTGCACACGTAGCCCCACCCCACGTCGATTATGACACGGGGTGCCCCGCGTGCTGCTACGTCACCCGGGGACGTGTTCATGCATTGGGTAGAGCGTACCAGTGAGCTTCGGGGGCATTCCTGTCACCAGAACGGCGCCACCGTCCCGACCACAACCGTGACACGACGGCACCCTCGGAGCGTCGACACGTACGAGGACGACTCGACACGGGTCCAGGTACGTCGACAATGCCCCACCACAACCCTCCTGCACAGCCAGTGCCCTCGGAGCAACCTCGATGCCGCCAGGTGATGGGCTTTGGGACCGGCGGCGCACACACCCACCCCCCGTCTATTTTTGACACGGGGTGCATCGCGTGCTGCAACGTCGCTCAGTACGGGTTTGTGCATGGCTAGGGAGTGCTCCGCCGCTCTGCGAACTGCTTCCCGCTGGCAGGAAGCACTCGAGACCATCGACTGGACCCAGGGATCACCTCAGCCACCCAGGCTCGCGATCGGGCCCGAGACGACACGACAAAGAGCTACCCCACGTCGATTTTGATGCGGGAAGCTCATGGAACACGGCGTGTCAATCAGTAAGTGCGGGAGGGTGAAGTTCGAGGGTGTTGAGAGGCGGCGTGGCGCGAGATCCTTGTGAGGTCTCAAGGTCACCTTGTAGGACTTTGACGGCTTGCTGGCACCCGCGGGCTCCTCAAATCCACCTGTGAATTACAGCTACCCACCGTTTTCACTCAGGGGAACCTCACTGCGTTACGGAGATGGGGATACGTATAGTTTCGGAGTAAGTTCACTGCGGATTTCGTGTTCTCATAGTCAATATTATGAGCACGGAATACATATATTTGATTTGTGAAACTTGGGGACCAGTAAATAAGAAATTGATTAAGGTCATCTGCAATGTAAGGATGAGTAACAAGTGAGTACTATGTGGCTAATTGAAGTATAAATTGTTGTGACTTGTACTTAACTAAGTCAATGCTGGTATGCTAATGCAACATAAAAGGAGTATACATAGGAATGTTGAGGATAGGGAATGTGTCAGGTGGCATGATGGTGAGATGGATATGCAAGATCAGAGTATACAGATTGATTCAGTGTAGTAGATGTGTTTCACTGGTCAATGAGGTTATGCAGACTATATGCTGGAATGTTCAGTGAAGGAGAATGTCTTAGGTGGATTGATAGCAGGATGAAGATATAAAAAAGGTGTATACAGTACTTACAAGGTAAGAAAATGAGTTGAATGAGCTGATGTGTGGATGTATGTTAAAAATAAGTGCTGTGGAATTTGGACAAGAGTGAATAAGTTTGGTGAGTAGAATGGGATATCTGTAATGTATTAAATATGATAATGGTATAACCGAGGAATGTTGAGCGGAGCGAATGGCTTGGGTGGCTCAGATCATAAAATACATAAGATGTGAATAAGGTATACATGAGTATTTTGAGCGGAGTGAATGACTTGGGTGGCTTGTTGATCAGAACTAGATATACACGTACATGTACATGTGATGGTGGATGTGAGTAAAGGATACATAGCGATCTTGAGTGGAGCGAATGTCTCATGTGGCTTGGGATCAGAAATGAATTGACTGTGAGTAAGGGACATGGAAATGAGTGAGATGTGAATATGGGAGAAGTAGTAATAGGAAATGGAGTCAATGTGATTATTGAGGGCTGGAGGCCCATAATGTGTAGAATACATAGTAGAATAAAATTGAAGTGTATGGACGATGGGCATAGGCCATAGAAGTGAATATGAAGGTTGAATGGAATGTGTAGATGTGTAGTATAGCATGCGGAGCATGGTATAGTGTGGAAATGAATAAAATAGTATTCAAAGTTAATTAAATATTAAAATAAATGTTAAAAAGTTAGATTTTTAAGGTTATCGGGGGGGTTTTGGGACTAGGGTATTACTAGGGTATCAAAATTTGTGCTAGGGTGGGGGGGCAGGGTGGCA